>JACGTP010000012.1:2892343-2967343 GCA_023678845.1 Mischocyttarus mexicanus | reverse complement strand
AAAAAAAAAGAAGCTAACATAAACTGGTATTTCCTTGCATAGGGGTAAGGGTGCGGAGGGGAAAGTCTGTTTTTCTTGGTGAATAAAGAGGAGGGGGGGGGGAATCAGGTGTTTTTGATGGATGTGGAATTATGCCGAACAAAAGAAAGGAAAAGATGGGTGAGGGGGGAAGGTTCGACGATTGATAGAAAGACGTGAAGAAAAAGAACGAGTGGATAGAGGGGGGGGGAAAGGGTGTGTAAAAGGAGACGGAAACGGTGATGGGAGCAGGGAGCAGGGAGGGGAGGTACTGGTTGATGGGTGGAAGATATGGTAGGTTCCGAAAGAAGAAAAGAAGTAAAAGAATGAGAGAGAAAGAGATTGAAGTATACACAGTGAAAAGAAAGAAAGAAAGAAAAGAAAAGAAAGGAAAGAAAGAAGGAAAGTTACATCCGGTTAGGCGAACTTGTGCCAAGCAATTCCGCGTAACGGCATCGATAATGCTCGACATTGCGACTCGCTTCGGAAATTGAAATTTCGTAGTCGTCCTCGTCTTCCTTTCGTCTTTATCCCCCACCCCACCCCAACCCAACCCACCCCAGGCCCCTCCTCATCTTAGTCGTCGAATACTCCTCATTCGAGGAAGGATCGGAACAGAACGGAAGACTGGAACACCGAGGGGAGAGACATTGAAGGGTTTCCTATCTAACTCGGTAAATTAGACGAGGAGACTTAACGATCCTGCGACCGGGAAATGATTTACCACTGAAGAAGAAGAAGAGAGTGATGAACGAAAAAAAATATAATAAAAAATAAGAAGAAGAAATGGAAAGTAAAGCAGAAAGATGGAGAAGAGATTTTCATTTCCTCCTTTTTTTTTTTTATTCTTACAGTTCAATATCGTTGTTTCTTTTTCGTTATTTATTTATTTATTTATTTATACTCAACTCTTTTTTTTTGACACGGTATTCTTGTTTGGAATTTACTATCGGAAAATGGTTGATTTGTATTAAAATCGAAACTAATATTGATTATTGTAGTAATATAATCTAACATTAAATATCCTATTAACGTAACAAAATCACGTATACTTGTTACAAATGATTAAAATAATAAATATATTTATGTATATAAAATTAATGCAGAATGAGATTCTAAGTGAATCAAATACCGAAGATTTGTTTCTTTTATTTAGAAAATATGGGAAATGATATGTTGTATATATCTTATTCGTATTCACACATCGGATTTTGTTTTAACAAATTACCAACCATAACGCGATCATTTGAGACCGCAAGTTGTAGATATTAATTCCATTAGATGATTCAATTGTGTCGGATTAAAAAAAAAATAAAATAAAATAAAATAAAAATAGAAATGAAATTTCAATCTTTTATATTTGATATCGTACGTGTCTCGTGTCCGCAAATATCGATCTAACGCGTTAAACAATGAATAAAATAATTCTCCTCAGAGGATTTTATTTACAAATTGCAATAAAAACCGAATGAAAAGTAATATTACACATCGAATGTAGGAATTTTTTATTTTTTTTTTTTATGAAAATTTTTAAATAAAGAAAATAATATGATTGGTAAAAATAAATTTCATGTTAATTGAACAATACAGAGTAGTAGATGTTGTGAGGAAAAAAGAAGCATAAGAAATCTCGAATGATTCATAGTAGACGAAAAGTACAACGTGTAGAAGAAGAGAGTTACAGAAACGTACGCACGTTTGGCCTAATTCCAAGTTCCCCAAAGGCCGCCAAAAGTCGCCATCTCGTATTCGTCAAAGTTTTCTAAGGAACATTTCCTTGCTTTTAAACTACGATCAACATCTACGCTCGAGTGTGCGCATTACACCGGAACGAGTTACGGTAAACCAGTGTAACTAATTGCAATCTTGTTATTTTAACGACACGCATTTTTCATTTAACAAATGTCATACTATTTTTGTACGAAAGCATTATTATTTTTCATTTTAATTTAGGAATGTAGAGACGGTCAATTAACGGCTAGAATTATTCATCATTTTTCTTACGTGTGTTACATCAACGCCAGTTTGTAAATTCAAATAGACTTTACGATGAGATAAGTGTAAATAAAATTAATCTATTACAAATTAATCAAGTTTCATTTATTCTTAGATCAGAAATGGAGGGGGGGGGGGAATAACATTTTTTTAGTCTACGTATTGAATAATTTAATCGATCAGACGTATAGGAAAAAGAAATAAAATAAAATAAAATCAAATCTAACGTGGTTTTTTTTTTATCTTAAATATTAGATTGTCGAGTAAGAAATGGAGCAAAAAGTGCACATAATTGAATTGAAATTTGCTCCATTTCATACTTGACAACCTAATAACATTAAAACTAGGATCTTTGATTAATTGAAAACAAAGGTTGAAAAATACAATGGGAGTTTTATTCAATTTACGATTAGCCAAACTAAAATGCTGCAATTCGAGGATACTCGATGATTCATTCTAATCTCGTTTTGATGGACGTTAAGTTAAAATCGTTGGTAATATATGAAATGTTGTTCATAACAATGACGTATGACGGGACATTGGTGGTAATAACACGAGTTGTTTGCGGAGAATAATCGGTTATGTAATTACTTTTGCTTCGTAATAGTCCAAATCGATTTGTACGTTCCCTTTCTCTCTCTCTCCCATCAACTAACTCCGTACACAACCACCACCACCACCCCTCACCTATACACACACACACACCCTACTTCACTCTTTCTCTCTTCTTTATCATTTTTTTTGTTTGTTCTCGTTTAAAAGAGAGGGATAATCGAAGAATTCGCGGTATATCAAGGACCGTAATAACCATTTTGAAACGAAAGTGGCTTACTCACAAGCGTTCACCGTGTCGTGGAATCTCATTTTCCTGCTTCGATTGGCTTTTTCATTGTTCCCGAATTAATCGCTAAATTTCACGTAGTGCAAAAAAGAAAGAGAGATAGAGAGGGAGGAGAGGGAGGTTCGTTTTGCGAGACAACCAATCTACTACCCTTCTGACCATAGATCATATCGCACATTGAATTTCGTCACGAACTAACTACCACCGCAGTTGTTTCAATACAAAAAAAAAACTCAACTCAATACACACAAAAAGAAACAACGACACAAGATATATATTTGTTTATAATTATTGATATTGACCAAATTTTAGTCAATGGCAGGGTGGAGGGATTCACCTAATGGGATCCGAGTCAATGACTGTTGTTAGAGTTTTTAGTTAATAGTTTGACCAATAGAAAAGTGTTAGGGTTGCGTCAATGAATTTAATCTAATTTGACAAATTTAAAACGAAAATAAATTTAATACGGGACGGAATTCGATTGGGAGAACCCATAGAATTTTCTTTTTATTACTTTAACCGCGGTTAAAGAAGATTTTTCGGTATCTGATTAGGACAAATAATCTTTTTATGTTTAAAGATTATAAAGTATCTTTTGTAAAACCCGTTCAACTTCTGAATTTGTAAATACTTTATCGTAAAACACACATGAAGTACATAAAAAAATGTATTCACAAGATAACTTGAGAGATGAATTTTATAAAAACTTATTGACTATTCTTCTCGATTAACTAATCGCGACTCACTCACGCTAACTTTTAACTAACTAAACCTCGAATCACGATCTGCGTTTTTTATATATGTTTCCAGTTAACTAAAGAGCATTGGCTCCTTGCAACGATACGTATAATGTCTGGAAATCTCGAAGAATGTTGTGTTAACAAACTCGTATCGATGCACACTACCTTAAATAAACATCCGACACACTCTGTCACATCCTCGTGAGCCTCGCTGATAGTTCCTTTCAACTGTTTAATCTCATTCGATTCCTTTACGCATACGCTTAACTGAGGTCAAGTTACACACTCATAGCAATGCGAACGCTATACACATGCCGACCTGCAATATTTGATAACATTGATCAATATCATATTTGAAAGGAAGTATTGAAATAAAAGGTTACCGGATAGGTAGTGTTTACGAAATAACATTATAATTTCTTGATTAACTTTCAATTTACGTAGTCCCTTGTATTATTATCATATCATCTACCCCTGATTTAAACATCCTCCGTTACGTTCCATTATAATCTCGTCCAGCAACACGATTATCACTGGGTAACGCTCAAATGACGATACTAATATCAGGTTTCCTCATTAGAATCTGTACCGTCAACAGATATTTTTGTATTTAACATTATCTGTAACCTTTTTTACAAAACAAAAATATATATTTATTATCTTGTAAGTGAGACAATTATGTGTAGTAATTATTCAAGATTTGTTATTGATAACTAAAATCTATTTAGTAATACGATATTACAAATGTATATAACAGGTCACTCAATAAATCTTAGGCCTAACAATGACGCCTTTCAACGTTCCTCTGTTTTAATTCATATGAGACTAAATATCCTTTTTCTTTTATGTTAAAAAAGTGTTAGTTGTTTAATATATTTATATATAATTTTGTATAGAATATACATTGAACAAAACGTATCGAGGAAAAGAAGAAAGAATTGAAGAACGAGATAGTTCGGTAATAACGCAAAAAAAAAATAATATTCTAACCAACGTGATGAATAATCTAAAAAAAAGAAGAATATCGTGGGGGTGGGAAGGTTGATGGTAGTTGCCGATAGTAATGAAACAAAAAAAAAACGAACGAAGATATTCTTTCGAAGAGAAAAAAAGTAGAAGTGGGGGAAAGGAAAAAAAAAGAATGCAAGGAACGTTGAAAAACGCAACGATGCCTATTGCGACGAGAAGGAACGACGATGTGGTTTTGTGGTTTAGGAGCTGCTCACGAAATCCACGAGCTATGTCTGGGTTATGTGCACACGCGAGGAAAACCACTTCACTTCCCTCGCAAAAGTGCTTACCTTGCTCCAACGGAGAATACTACGCTGGAAAAGATTGCGAACTGTCGAGGTTTTGGGTTTCACCCCCTTCTTCTTCTTCTTCTTCTTCCTCCTCCTCTGCTGCCCCTGCCTATCCCTTTTTTCCTCTTTTTTTTTCTTCTTGCTCTTTCTATCTTTCTTCTTAGCCTCTCTCGTTTCTCGTAAAAACCAAATTCGTGGTAAGCTTCTTCTTCTTCTTCTTCTTTGCATCATAGCAAGAGAACTGTTCTCTCAAATGTCTCTTATCCCCTTCCCCCTCCTATTCTCTTTCTGAAGAATAAACAATTCTGATCTGGTTTTGTTTTTATTTATCATCTTTACTATTTTTTTCTTTCTTTTGTTTTTTTTTCTCTCTTTGATTCGTATAATTGATAATAATTTTGTTTTCGTAACGCATGCACGAATATTTCACAATCTCGAGAGATGTTTATCAAGCATAAATATTGCATATGTTAAAAATTATTTTGTATCTTCTTGTTCAAGGAGGGAAAGAGAGCAAAGTTAATCTTTTTTTTTAGACTATTGTTAATTTCAGAAGAAAAATTTTACAATTACGTTGGGAAAAAATTTGACGATTATATCACTCTGAGAAGGATTAAAAAAAGGTTGGAAAGTGGATAGAAAATTTTTAGTAAACGCGTTTCGTTGATTTTTTTATATTGATCATGTTTTATACAATAAAGCTATTTTTATAAAAAAGTATAAATGTTATTTTTGATAATAGAATAAACAAATTCGTTCGATTATTGATTGTTATTACCATTAGTAATATTTTACATAAGATCAACGAATTAAATAAACGAACATTCATAATCAATCTCTGACGTCATCGACCCTTCTAAGAAGATTGAAATGATCGTACCAATTCTATAACGCATGTTTACTTTTTTTTTGTAAACACTCGAGAGACAGTAACAGCTCAAGCGTCGAATAGTAAACACGTATGTTTGATCTCGGTTAGATTCGATAATTTCATTTATTCATATAATATTATTTATTCTTGTTAATAATTAATACGTTTATTTTTTGTTTATATCGTACGTTTGTTCAACAAATAGAAGAGAGAGTTCTCTTTTTCACGGTCTTATTTTTCTTTTTATTACATTTTTATCAAATCGTGAATGGATTTCTCATAAACGGTAGATTTAATTGTTTCAAACGTTAATTTAACATTTCAATTAATTGTTTATTATAATTTTATGGTATGTTACGAAGTATTGTTCGGACTCTTACCAGTGTTAACGATGAGATTTATGTGAAATGTTTAAAGGAAATCAATCAAAGTGAGTAACGTATTTACTTTTTTTTATATTTTTCTAAACATAAAGTAATTATTTTGATAAATAAAATAATATTATTTTATTTTTAGAAAATTACATTATTTTATGTATAAAAATTTGTATACATATAGTTGTATGTCCATAAATATACTTATCTATAGGAAAACACATCATCGGTTTCGTTGTTCTTCGTAAATCGATAAGAATATGAATAGTAGAGGAAACAGTTTCGTGCATTTATCGAATTCACCATACCTTCTTCCGATTGGTTGGTTAGGTTCTTCTCTTGGTATAGTAACGCGTCGCGTGTCATGTCCAGTTATACAAGATTCATTTGCCTTCAGCAATATATGCGTGTATGTTCCGTGGCCCTTGACAACGGAATCGATTCATTCCATCATTTATTTCTGATTGCTCATCGAGACTTGTATCGTTGCTAAAAATCTCCTACGTCATTGATTATTTATGTCTAGGTTTTCTTTTTCTTTCTTTCTTTCTGTACGACAGGGCCTACGGTTTATTACTTTCTCATCATTATTTCAATCAAAATCTTATCCATTTTGTAAGATTGATATTCTACAGATTGTTTCTTTTTTTTTTCTCAGCATCTATGAACGATATTTAAAGTTCGTTCATTCGAGCTTAATTTTGTAATAAATTAGATTTGTAATATATAAAAAGTTTGGAATTTAAAGAAAATTATTTGAACGATTTAAGATCGTTAGTAGTGTGTGTGTGTGTGTTATACTTTTCAAAATTACTTATAAATTTATTGCTTTAAAAAACTATACCGAGCGGAATAAAAATATGACATTTAAATCGAAAATCCATTATGCATTTATTTCTCGTAGCTATCTCAAAACTGGCGGTAACATCGATTTTCAAGTATGCGTGTGAAAACGTTCTCTGTATGCAAGTGCATTTTTATAGGTTTCTCATAAGTTTTTGCTGACAGAAGACAAAACAGAAGACCGTTTTCCTGTCTTTTTTCTTTTACGAATGCAATGTAAGTGTTCCTTTTCTTGTTTAACAAAATGTTGCTTGAAAATTTCGACAATTCGCGTTTACCCTTCGCCCGACACAAACGTTTAAACTACTTCGTGCTGATTTTTTTATTTTTTTTATTTGACTTGTGCGAAATTATTTAACGTGAACATTGTCGGTCTCTTTTTTAGAAGAAAAGAAAAAAAAAATAACATTCCTAACTATTTTTCACGTTTTCATATTATACATCCCCATATTAATGAAGGACCAAAAGAGTTGAACAAATATTCGAGTCGGACTGTTTCCTTACGTTTCAACGAAATACGCGAAATATACGTTTTTGATAAATAAACGAACAAATGGGTTGATGCATATATATATTCTGCATTATATAAAATAAATTCTTTTCGTTTATTATATTTGTACATTAAAAAAGAATTGTTTGACTTTTTATTTTCTTTTTCTATACATACTTCGACTACATACTTCGAAACATCGAAATATTATATAATTCATATTAAATTAAAGAAGAACAAAAAAAATACAAAGAAACTGAAAACACCGACAATGAGCTTATACCGCGTAATATTTTCAACGAACTTAAACGTAATTTATCTTGCTTTATAATTAACAGGAAAAAAACACGGGCATTAGTCGACCTACTAAATGCCGAGAAAAAAACTAGAGTAGAAAAATAAATTCCCAATTTTCATCGGGAATATTGACTTTTCGTCTAATTACACGCGTTGTCCCGCGGAGATTGCACAGAACGAAGTTTTGGTCTGTTCGAGGTGGGGGTTTATAGGGTGGGTGTTGGGAGGAGGGATTGGTAGTGGGTAGAGAAAAAAAAGAAGATTATTTCGTTCCATTTACAACGGTGAATCGAATCGGAAAGATATTTTCGGTTTTGACCCGTAAAGCTTTTCCCTCGTTCGTCGTTCGTTCGTTCGTTCATTCATTCGTTCGTTCGTTCGTTCGTTCGCCCTTTTTACCGACAGATTTTTAACAAAGTTTTTCAAAAAAAAAGAACACTCCGATAGGTTTTTAACATTTCTAGTAAACGCGTCTATACCGTGTCCAATTAATTTTTCAGGAGAAACTTAGCTGCAAGTATAACAAAGCTTTATCTCGGTTTCACATATTCGAAAGGATGTTTAATATTATCCCGCTTGTTAAAATGCTCCACCATTATTACCATAACCATGGTTCGAGAGTCAGTTTTGACCGAGTTGGACAAAAATAAATGTAAATAAAATAAAGAAAGAATTATTTGTAATATCCTCTAACTCCCTATAGTTGGGTAGAAAATATTTCCAATAATTACGACTGTAATTCGTAAGAATAAGAAAAGGTAAAACAAAAAAACTGGAAAAGCTCTGTTTTAAAAATATACAAAAAATATTCTGCGAATTAAAAAATACAAAATTTTGTTTTTCCAAGGTTAATAATAATCAGCCTAAGTCCTGTCGATGATGATAGTGGTTACACGTTTAGTTACTCGACGAATTTATAAAATAAATTTATATATTTCAAATTAATGAATATATTTAATAAATATTATTTCATATATCAATAATAATTATAAATATAAATTCATAACGATATTTTTATTTAACGAGATTTTCCTTTTTCTTTTTCAACACACACACATTGGGAGTTTTGATATGAATGGCAAAATTTGTAATCAGAGTTTATGAAAGAAGAAGAAGAAGAAAAGTAAAAAGAGAAAAAGATCATTCATTATCTATTCTTAAATGGTAATATCATACGCATCGATATCAGTAACGTTTAACGAAGCACGATGAGGCTATGTCACCGCGAAAAGATTCTAGTTTTCTGTGCAAATACGTTCGTAAATATTAACTTTAAACTGGCTCCTCTCATATATACATACGTGTTGTGTTTCATGCATATGTGTGTCCTGTATATGCGCATGAGATGCCGTCTGACACACACATACCTATGCGAGTATGTACCTATGCACGGTAATTTCAGCTGAATCGACGTGTAATTTCTACCGCGGCTCTGAATACACAGTGAGCATCGTTTCTATAGTGTATGTTATACTACATACATACATATATACATATATATGTACGTGTACAGGCATGCATGCATGCATGCATAGAATACCTATATACCTACCTAACTTCAATAATTCTCTCTCTCTCTTTTACTATTTCTCACTCACACTCTTTGATTCTCTTTCTCTTTCTTTGTTCCCTTTTCCTCCTCGTTCCTTCTCTCTCCCTCCTCATTCCTCCAACCCCTCAAACGTGGGAGTATATTCTCTCGCGCATACTCTTCTCGGTGCGACGAGTGCAACGGAAGTGAAGAGCGAATAGAGGCCGAGTGTGTGAGAGAAAGAGAGAAAGAAAAGCGTTGGAGTTGGGGTAGGGAAAAGGAGGAGGAGGAGGAAGGACCACCTTTTTGCTTCGTCACGCTGGCAGAAAAGTCGAGCACGACGAAGCAATTAGTCGTTGGTAATACGAATATACCGTAACCGCGGCTTTAATCGCATACTCTCTCTCTCTCTTTCTTTCTTTCTCTTTCTATGTTTCTTTGTCCCTCTCTTTCTCTTTTCCTCTGTCTTTCTCATCGCATCCCTTTCTAAAGGTCTACGGATTACGAATAGGGGGAGTGGGATGAGACGGAAACAATGACTCGTAGTAAACACAGTTTTATGTGTGTGTAAGTATGTGTGTGTGAACGTATGTCTGTTTGTTAAGTGTATATGTGTGTAAATGAAAGATAAGAGATAGGTCCTAATAATATGAATTATAATGATGTTTATAATAATACACGAAAAATCATAATTATTCAATTTATTTTTAATTATAAATATAATCGCCTATACATCTAATCGTGTTGTTTTATCACGAATATAAAATATAACAGGGGTCTTGATATATTAACAGATGTAGTTATACTCGAAACAATTGTAATAAACACAGTTCCATGTGTGTATGCAAATAAAAGATAATTAGAAATGATCTTAATGATGTAAATTAATAATAACATCTACGATAACACGTGAAAACAAAAAATTATAATTATTTAATTTATTTTTAATTAGAAAAAAAATTGTCTATACATTTAATCGAGTGGTTATATCACGAATACAAAATATGATAGATCTCTTAATATTAAACAAATATATATATTGGTATGCTTGAAAAAAAAATTGTAATAAAAATAAATAAAAAAATAAATAAAAATAAAATATGAAGGAACGGAGAAGTGAAATAGTATTAGCGAATCGAAACTGGTTTCAAGTTTCTTCTTCGGATCGACAGATATACAACAGCATCCGAATTCGAGAGATCATTCAGTAAGTAGAGCGGAATGAAGCTATGCCTTGAGTATTTCACTCCCTTTTCTCCCTTTTTCCCTCTTACCCAGTTTCTCGTCTCTCTTTCTTTCTCTCTCTTTTTCTTCCTACTTTCATCGACGAGCCCTTACTCAACAGATGCTTTCCTATCCATGCGGTCCACCAACGTACTTGTACACACGCGTACACATAATAGTATTCTCTTTCTTTCTCTCTTTCTCTCTTTCTCTCTCTTGTATACCCTATCAGAGTGTAGCTAATCCCTAAGCGCATAACGAATATACATAAGCCTGGCTCGTTATAGCTAACAAGCAATAACGATGCTAGGTCGTATTTCGTTCCAGGCCCATCCCCTCTCTCTCTCTCTCTCTTTCTATCTCTTTCTTTCTTATTTTCTCGAGCTAGCGAAAATCATTATACGTGCGAAAAAAATAGTATATTTAGGATTAACAAAAAAAAAATTCGATCATTTTTACACTATCTTCGAGAAGGTAAACGTAAATTTTAATAAACGCAAGTTTAATCTATCGATCTAACTCGACTAATAATAACACATCGTATGTTGAAAAGATTTAATACGAAGTATATTATTTAAAAAAAAAACCCATAAAAGTGCATGTATTATTAATTTAATATCCACTAGCATATATTCATGTATATATTCATGTATTAGCATATATCATGTATATTATACAGGTAACCCTCCTCTAACACGGTAGATAGGTTCCTAGAAAATTCCGTATTGTGTGAAACCGTGTTGTATGAGACCCAGAGCCAGTACAAAAAGGGGGGTTATACTGTATCTTGGAAAGGTTTTTGCAATTTTCTTATCATGTTAGAGCGAAATCGTGTTATAAGATGCCGCGTTTTAGGAGGGCTACCTATATATATTTATTAGAGATAATTAGAATAGCGAGTTTTGGGTTTTATAGGAAGAAAAAAAATCCTCGAAAAAAAGGAAATAAAAAAAAAAGAATGAGGGGAGGGTGAGACTTGTTATGAGCTCCATTTTGTTGTTTTTTTTTTCTTCTTTCTTTTTTTATTATCTCTCTTTCTCTAGCAGTAGTATTTTCATCCAGAAGGTAAACACTAGCTCGTTTTACAACGAGCGAGCATGAAAGGACAACGTCAATAGACGAACAAAACATCTCTTCATGACGTCACATTGAGCTGCTGCTGCAGTTGCTGTTGCTACTCGTAGTCGACTGTTCATAGTTTGCTGGGGTTGGTGGTATCCAGCAGCAGGTATACTCTCTTATAATGGTACATACGCATCCTCCCCTTACGAGGAGGGAAGTAGAGCACATTCAGCATTATCCGGCACACATGGTAATAAAATACTCCTCTTTTCCTACATTTTCCCCTTTTTTCAATACGCGTATATAAAACGTGGGAAAAAGGTACGAACGGACACACTATATACTTTACTCTCTCTTCTTCTCCTTTCTTTCTCATTTTCTCTTTCTATCCTATTTTCTTTTTTTTTTTGCTACTCTTCCCGTTCGTTCCATTTTGATTGCAACAAAAATATTTTCTTTGAATGTTGGGTGGGGGTGGATTTAGGCGGTGGATGCTTTTTTCACGCCCTCGTGTATCTCTCTGTGTATACGAGTACCACCAGTCGTTCGAGTTTGAAATGTTTTCACGCTCTTAGCACGCTCCTGTTTATTTCGGCCTACGAGAATTGTCCTCGCGTTATATTTATATGTCTTTTTTTTTGTTTATGTAAAAAAAAATATATATATTATATGTTTATGTAGAAAGAGATTGAGAAGGTGGCGATAGAAATTTATTTTCAAACAAAGTTAACTTTCGCAGTACTTTTAATGGTTTTGTTTATGAATAAAAAGAAGACAAAAAAGGTAGAAAAGATGAAAGAACGGGAAAACTAAATCGTTTCACCATTGGGCCAAGTTTAAATCTCAAACAGCAGTACCAGCAGAAGTAGTAGCAACTAGTAGCAGTAGCAGTAGTAGTAGTAGGTAGTAGTAGTAGTATTCGTTATGAAAGGCCCTTCTTTTGTATCTTGCGTAATATTATAATAGAAAATAACGAAGAGGAAACCGGGCAAGCGTCCGAGCTCTTTTGTTCGTTCGTTCGTTCATTCGTTCGTTCGTTCGTTGGTTGGTTCGTTCGCGTTCGTTCGATAATTACTTTTACATCGGTCGAGGGACGTAAATTAATTGAACTTGTTTTTCCTTAATTAATTTTCGATCGGCCAGAGAGCAGCAGCAGCAGCAGCAGCAGCAGGAACAGGAACAGGAACAGCAACAGCAACGGCGGCAACGGCAGCAGCAACGTCGACGAACTTTCAGCTGGGATCAGAATTGCAATTTCGAGTTGGGCCGGTTTTCCCCGATCACGGCCGGAGTTTCTGGTGCATGCATGAGACGGATTCTCGTAAACAGGTGGCAGCCACTCTATCAGTACGTGTAGTACCCTAACGTCGATAATTATTGGCAGGTCACTGGAGCCAAAGTCCGTCCGCGAAAGTTCGTTATAACGCAGTGCCCCTTTTGCATCCTCCTTCCCTTAGGCGTTTCCCGTTCGTGGCTGATATACGAGCGGATGTTGTCTACGACGATGCAACCACCACCATCCTCCTTCTCCTCGGCCCTTCGGATAAACCGTTCATCCACCCCTACGTTAATTACCCTCTCTTTTCACGCGCAAAACGTTTGCCTTACACATACTCGTTACTTCCAACTTTTTCCACCTCTATGTATGTACTTATGTATGTATTTATTTGTGTGTGTGTGTGTGTTGGGTACCCAACTACATTGATAATATGAACAATAATTATCTAACCGTTTAGAAATATCATTTTAATATCATTCTCAACATTTGTTTCTTTCTATTTTGTTTTTCACTCATTTTCATTCATTTTCATTCATTTTCGCACACGTGCGATATTTTTTATTTAATTATTATTATTTCACGCTATAAATTTAATTTTTTTTAAATATTATTTCCGCAGTATTACGATATAGAGTTTTCTATTTTAAAGTTTATCAAATTACTGCCATTCTATTAAACCACCATTAATTTCTACACAAAACAATCTTCTCTTCCAATATAGCCCAATCAATATTAACAAACAAACAACGCCTAACTGTCGTGTCCTCCCTTACCTCTTCTTTTCTTTTCTTTTCTTTTTTTTACATATTTACCGTACAAATTTCCTCTTGCTTTTTTTTCTTTCTTATTATTAACATGTTATACCGAGTAAAATTTTTTTCTACTTTTTATTTTCATAATCACGTCGTATCTTCCTTCTATATCCCATTTCTTTGAACTAACACACAACGTAACATTACCGTCCAACTTGTTTCTCCCGAGAACGTTTTTTTTTATATTTCGTACAAGACTAAACAACAACAACAACAAAATATAAAATATGAAAAAAACGTATCATGAAAAAAGGGGAGTTGGGATCATCGAATTTCCTCGGTTCGTTAGAAGAAGACGAAAGAAGAAGGACAAGGGATGAGAGGGGAAAGGTGAGGAGAAAAGGAAGTAGCTGGTTGAAAGGGGGGTAGGATGAAGGGGTTGAATAGGGAGTCGGGGGAAGGTGGCTAACGTCGAGACAGTCGATATCGGTTTCATTCGAGAGATACGGAAGAGGAGGAGTCGAGAGAAAACGAGCACGAGGGTTGAAACAGGGGTGTGTGTGGCTTGCGGTGTGCTAGGTAAGGGTGGCTGAGGGGGGGTACGCTTTTCAGGGGGTAGAAACAGAAGAGATGAGGAGGAGGAGGAGGAGGATGAGGATGAAGAAGAAGAAGAAGAGGAAGGGGAAGGGGGGAGGGTTAGAGGGAGGAGGCGGAACCGGCACGGGACGTTAAATTACACGCTCAACGGCAAATGCACGCTCGCTCTCTGCACCCGGTTGCTGGTCGTCGTTTATCCCACGTACCCCACCTCCACCACCACCACCATCGCTACCACCATCACTATCACCATCACTACCACCACCATAACCGCCAACGTCGTATATTACGTC
Organism: Mischocyttarus mexicanus; assembly: GCA_023678845.1. Lineage (NCBI taxonomy): Eukaryota > Metazoa > Arthropoda > Insecta > Hymenoptera > Vespidae > Mischocyttarus > Mischocyttarus mexicanus. Next base: position 2,952,835 of record JACGTP010000012.1, on the reverse strand, counting down.
CGCACGGTGTATTAACCGGCCGCTGGTATCGTACACCTGTTTACTTTCAGCGCGTCGTATTATTTCTATTAGCGCGAGAGAACTAAACGTACTATGTATGGTGTACACTATGGGTTTATCTGGTACGATAGGGAGATAAAGAGAGATGGAAGGTGCAAGAAAAGAAGGAAGGTGCAAGAAAAGAAGGAAGGAAAGAAGGAAAGAAGGAAAGAAGGAAGGAAGGTAGGAAGGTAGGATGGTTAAAGCTGCGTGCGAGGATTATCGGGGAACAGCATCCTTCTTTTCTTCTACTTCTTCTTCTTTTTTTTTCCTTTTCTCTCCCTCTCCCCCTCTCTCTCTCTCTTTCCATCGTTTTCTTTCTTGCTTTCTTGGTCCGCCTCGAGGAATAAGTCTTAATATGAGGATGGCTGGTGCTGCTTCTTCTGGTGGTTGGTAGCCGCTTATCGGGTTAACCAACCGAGTCTTTTTTACACGGAAGATTAAGTTTAAAGGTCCCTTTTAGTATCGCTGGCCGGTTGTTGTGTTGGTTCTTTCGTGAAAGATTAAGTGTGCCCGATGAAAAGAAAAAGGAAGATTTAAGGTTGCTTTTATTCTTCTTTTCTTCTCTCTCTCTCTCTCTCTCTCTCTCTCTCTCTCTCTTTCTCTGTGTGTGTGTATTTGTAAAATTAATAATCGTTATTGAGATATTACACGATAATTTTGTATTATTTTAACGTGTAGTATATTTAATTTCAAGGGAAAACGATTGAAAAGTTTGTTAAATTTTTAGATGTACAAATAAGTTTCCTCCGTTTGAGAAAAAATTGCCCCACCTAAACGTTACGTTAAAATTGTCAGATTTTAAGTATAATATTGAGTGTTTATATATCTTCGAACTACATAACCTTCCAGTAATTAGTGACTCTACATCAGGATAATTTTTTTTCTCTGCAAAAATGTCAAGTTTTGTGCCAAATAAACGTTATTTGCAAGAACTGTTGATTCAATTATTTAATTTGAAGAAATCTACAGCTGAGGTGCATCGATTGCTTGTGGAAGCATTTGGTGAGGTTGCTTTAAGCGAGAGGAGTTGTCGTGAGTGGTTCCAAAAGTTTAAAAACGGCGAGATCGACGTAGAAGATAAAGGAAGGTAGTAGTGGAAGGGCCAAAGTGTATGAAGGTAAAGAATCGTGTATTATAAGTTACTCAAACCAAGCGAAACAATAATTAGAGTTATCTACCAAACACAGTTGATGAGGTTAAACCGAGCACTGAAATAAAAATGCGCTAATTAATACTCCAGACACGACAAAATTATTCTTTTACATGACAATGCTCGCGTCCACATGTTGCGGTGCTAATGAAAACCTATTTGGAAACACTGAATTGGGAAGTACTACCTCACTCGTATTCACCAGACATTGCTCCTTCTGATAATCACTTATTTCGGTCGATGGCACATAAACTGTTTGAGTATCACTTTACATTATATGAAGATATCAAAAAATTAGGTCGATTCGTGGATAGCTTAAACAAATAAAGAATTCTTTCGACGTGGTATTAAAATGTTACCAGAAAGATGGGAAAAAGTAATTGCTAGTAATGAATGATACTTTGATTAAAACTTAACTTACGATTCTTTCATAATAAATTCTTTTTTTTTCCTTTTTTTTTTTAGTTGAAAAACGCCAATCATTTATTTGGACACCAGTATATATATATATATATGTATGTGTGTGTGTGTATTTGTGAGGTAAGTTTTCTTTATTTTCTCTTCTTGTCGGTTGACTTGCCGTAAGAAAGTTTTGGTTCTTATGATCAACGAATTGCGGTTCATCCAGCAAAATATTCGCCGACTTTGATTCTTTCTACCCAGGATTTCGGATAAATTCGCGGATGGTCCAGTTTACTTTGGCCAACGTCGATTTTCTAGGTGGTTGCTTTCTAGGACACGAAAAATATAGAGAGAAAGAGAGTCTCATCTCGTCATTACAGTTTTCGGAGTAAACAAACGGAAACGCTCGCACGGTTCGTTACGAGACCGATCCCTTCTTTGGCCGACATTCGTCGAAAAGTTTCTTCCTACGTGGATTAAGTGACGACGAGGACGACTACTACTACTATTACTATTACTATTACTGGTAGTAGTGATGGTATACTCGGTTTACACGTTAAAAATCAAATTCGTAATGTCAGAAAAAGGAAGAAAATAAAAAATAACAGAAAAAAATACAAAACTAACCCCTTGGGCGTAATATTTTTCACGTATCGGAACGAGATGTATGCATTTGTTTTTGCCGAAATGCACACATCGCATACGTTCTGATAAATCATTGAAATCAAACGCAACTTTCAAAAATTATTAATAATTTACTGGTTTTTGGTATAAATTATAAACGGTATTAATAAAATTCAATGTTTTCTCTAAACGCAGTGTTGTTTTTTTTTCTTTTTTTTTTTCAAACAAATCTCTACAAGAACTTAATTAAATTAACTAAAAAATCATTTTTTCTACTTTTTATTTTACTTGATTTTTTTGAAATATTTTAATAAGAGTATAGATGTATAAGGTGGTGTATCCTATCGAAGAAAGTGATCGAAGGAAATTGCAGTATCGTCTATCTTTACGTGGCCAACGACTAACATAGCCTGGGGGTAGTTTGAAGAGGTGCGATCGAACTGCCTTCTCGTTTTACTCGTTCATTCGTTCCTTCGTTTCTTCCTTCCATCCTTCTTACGGTCCTTGAACCTATTCGACACGCCTTGTGTGCACACCTGTACGATCGTCTCGCAATTAGTCCGTCGAACAAAGTAACGAGAGAAAACATCGTCCTTCTTGATGACCAAACTCGTAAATACCAAGCCTCCTGAGTTACTGCACACTCCTTTAAAATAAAAAAAACAACACTTTGCTGGAAAACCTAAAATTATGCGTTATTCCAAACATAATCGTTTACTTATTTTTTTTTCTTTTTCAAAATTTTGTACATATATTTTACGCATGATTGCCATATGAGCTGTGACACATTTTAAACAAAACTTTATACAAAATATTATACAAAATGATATTAATAATATTATAATTATATATAACATTTAAAAATATATTTATAAACTATTCTTTTAAATTTTATTCAGATTTAGTCAAGTCAACAATAAATAATCCACTTACAATCTGAAAAATTCTTTTAACGAAATATTATCTCCAGGAATAATTTTAGCTGAGTAACTCGATATTATTATAGTAAAGAATGATCAATCTTTCGTTCGTTCGTTCGTTTGTAAAAATTATTAAAAGTAAAGAAAAGGTAAAAGAGATTATACGATCGTTGATATCGTCCTTATCCTTAGTTCGATTAGGTTATCTAATGATAGAGTCATAGGGATCATGAGACAAGTCGATGGTAGAAAAAGTACTATGCGACAATGGCGGATGGGCTAGCTAGCCGTCTCTTAATCCACTTAAGCCGCTTAATTCGCGGGAGCGTAGTTACGTGAAATATTTACCCACTAGCATAGTAGGTACATACACATACACAAACGCGTTTTCACATACAAATACACAGATTAAGCTCGCACGCGTATTACTTCGAGTGCACAGGTGTGTTCACGAACCTTGGCGTGCGTGAAAGTCTACCACCATCACCACCCCTGTAACCAAACCCTCTCTCTCTCTCTTTCTCTTTCAATTCTCTTCTTCTTCTTCTTCTTCCTCTCAGCCCTTCTCGTAGCACCCATCTCCCTCAGAACACAACTCCGCAACCACCAGGAAGCTCGTCGCGACGTAGGGAAACCTTAGCCAAGAGTTACTAACTCCGTCTGAGCGATATAACGAACACATGTTTCAACGCGGGGTATACATAATCCGCGACAAACTATATAAAGATGTATGTTCTAACTTGTATGCGTGTTACGTATATGTTTCCGTATACACAAATGCGCGCATGTGTCTTAAGAGGGTCACCCCATGTAATAGGCTGAAAAAAATCGCATTTTTCTTTTGCATAAATTGATTCTTAAACATGTTTAGAATGTGCTGGTAAAATGATTTTTCTAATATTCAAAGTTGTCGGAAAGTTAAAGCTGTTAGAAGAGCAAGTGTATATCATAGTTCAAATCGTACTTTCTACGGAGTTGTACAACTCATTTTCTTACGGATATTTATGACTAAAAATTTTTTTATACACTACTAAAATGTTAATAAATATATTATAAAATGTTCAAAGTTCTATCTTTTAATTGGTCATAAAAAAAAAATTCCTAAAAAATCATGTACGCGTCTGTTGGTGTCATTACAGCTATCAACTTCGACGTTGCACTATTCTCTTTCTCTGTTTCTCTTATTTATTTGCTTCCTTGCTTGCTTCTGTCAAGAAGGAGAAGGAGAAGGAGAAAGAGAATGAGTTGTAAGCTATGAATCAGGAAATTACGTGAACTTGATAGTAAATACGTTTATCTTCTTATCTTCATAGTTACACATTTATCACTTTTAATTCAACAGTCATTTATTCTTGCGTTAGAATTAATGTTCTTACGTCATTTACGGGATCATTTTTTTATTTTTGATATGTATAACGTTTATTGTGTCCCTCGTCATATTGAAACTAAAAAAAAAGTTATCTTTTATAAAATGACTCATACAATTTATGACAATAACGACTACTTTACAACTACAACTACTACTATTACTACTGATTCAATCATTTATGTAAATACTACGTATATATATTGTATTTTTTATATATCATTATAATCATAAATATTTTATGATTATTTTATGTTACATTTATGGAAATTTTGCCCTGCAATAATTTTTATAAACAGAAGGTTCGTAAATAAATAAAATAAATATTATAGTAATAATAATAATTATTATTATTAATACAATTTGAAGTAGATATAGGTAAACGTTTTAGGAGAAAATAAATTGTCTGATTATTAGATCGATGAAAGGAGAAATAAGTTAGGCGAGTTTGATATGTTCGTACAGAGCAGAAGGGATTGGGTTAGAGAAATTGATTTACATAATCGGATATCTTCAGGTCGACGAACTCTAGAACGAAGTTTATATATCTAGGAAGTTAGGTTTTTTAAAAACGGAAATTTAGAACGGGCTAACGATTTTTCAACCTCTTCTCATGGTCCTTGCATTATTTCTCGAAAGTTAAAAAGCTCGTTCGGGGTTAGTCGTTTTCTTTCGAATCGCGTGACCGGTTGAGGTCGACGTTCTACTCTAGTAAGTAGTGCTTCTTCTTCCTCTTCTTCTTCTTCTTCCTCTTCTTCTTTTTCTTCTTCTTCTTATTTCGATGCTTAAGAGTCGATAAAAGGGATGAGATGAAAAAAAGCCTTCATTTTTATTTCTTCTCTTTTTTAGATTTGACCTACTTAACGAAACATTGCTCTTTCGAGATAACGATTAAAAATAAATATGAAAAAGAAAAAAAAAAGGGGGATGAAAAACGTATCGATAATGATGAGGGTTTATGACGAAGATGATGATGATTATCACCATCATCATTATCATCAACCCTCGATATTTTATACTAAAACCCATGTCAAAAATAAAACGTTTAAAATAATCATTTACAACTAACTTAAAACTCGGTTAGTGTATTTTATCTTAACAATACTTCTGATGAGAATATTTCACTATCAACCAACAATAACAACAACAACATCAACAACAACATCAACAACTACATCAACAATAACAATAACAATACATCCTCACGAGATACGTTTATGGAGAAATTATTTCTCCTTCCCGCAATACACGATGCATGCCTCCCTGCATGGCAGACACACACACGCGGAGAAGGTGTTGGGACGATCGAAAGCGTGTAAGTGTGTTTTCAAGCGAGTTTACGTGCGTGAACGGTGATATGACCGGTACGTATGTGTACATGCAACTGTGTATGTGTGTAAGTTCGCATATATGAAGAAAGAGAGAATGAGAATGAGAGAGAGAGAAAGAGAGACAAGTATGTATACGCGTGCGCATATGTGTTAGTGGTTAATGGTGGTGTTGGTCTTCGTCACATGGGAGAAGGAAAGTGCACACGCACGAACGGAGGCGATCGCACGTGACACGCAGCCTGATGTCAGATACACGCTATGCACGAACGATTTCGCGCACGTACGAACATCTGTCGCAAGAATCGAGTTTCGATCGGGCCTAATAGCTCCTACTCGTTAACGAAATTGTTTGTGCTTCGTGATGCACCTGCTAAACAAACTCGCGATCTTGCGAATCAACTATTTCAAATATCCTTTTATTTTTCTTATCTTTTTATTCAATTATCTTAAGATAATTCTAAGGCGTAGAGAAAGACTATTGATTACAATCGAGTGAATTTTATTTTGGGTAATTAAATTACATTAACAAGAGTGGTTTATTTGGTTATTTCAAAAGAATTATCCTAAGTCGGGGTATAATAAGATTTCCTTTTTTTATTTTAATGTATAAGTTAAACTAATTGTTTTTTATTTTATTTTTATTTTTAATTACTACATTATACGTTAAATTTTCTAAACCCACGCATGTATCGTTGGATCAGATCAATAATAGGAATTATGCGATCGCGATGTTATAATCGTCTATGTGAAAAATACGAAGAAACTTTTTCCCCAACGAAGGATACTCTTTTTTAAAAATCTTTTGACACTGCGAACAACGTTTATAAACGTTCTCAATGGGAAATATTTTTCTTGCAGCTAATCTAAATTATCATCCTAGCAGTTTTTTATTCCTTAAAATTTGTATAATTCAAGCGGGGTTTGACGTATCACTTTTCTTATTAGATTTGAATTTTGATTGTTTCATTTAACGTTTAGGATAAATTATTAATTCACTTATACCCGGTGATATATTTCTAACTTTGGTATATAATGCAAGGAGGAGACCTCTCGATAAACGAAATATTTGTCCAAGTTAAATTCGTGTTTCGCGTCTAAAGCGATTTTTATAAGTGTCGGTTTCGCATTTGAGGGTACAAAGGCCTTTCCCATCCACCCTCCTTTTTTTATTTTTTTTCCTCACCGTCCTTCCTACTCCCGTTGATTCTTCGACGTTGCACAGCCCTGAACCGACCGGTAAAACGAACGGAGATAGCTTTTTGTATCATATCGCATTTCAGTACGATGCCTTTGTAGCAAACGAACGAGCCAACCAACCAACCAACGAACGAACGAACAAACGATTGGCGTGACTTTCGAAATACGTCCAACTTATCGATTTTTATTCAGTTTAGTCTAAGCTCAGTGCCAGTTTGAGAGAAAGAAAAAAATACAAATATTAGGTTGACTAATAAGTTTCCGTCGTTTTTTTTTCCATAAAAAGAATTTATTATAAAAGAATTATACGTTGAGTTTTAATCAAAGTATTGTCCACCACTAGCAATTAACTTTTCCCATCTTTTTGGAAACACTAGGAAGAATTCTTCAATTTTTTGTTTACTGTACAATATAAATTTTACAAACAAGTAACATTAGGTAATACGACAGGATGATTGATATGGGATTTATACACGGATCGAGTGTTGATTCGAAAATAAATTTGACTCGTTTAAAAGAAATTTTTCTGTTAAAATTTCTAACGAAAATAATTAAAATTTATTATATATTTGGTTAGTGGAAAAATAATGACAGATTTTTCCAATTGAATTGTGGCCAAAAATCCGACATTTATTTAAAAAAAAAATAGCAGAAATGAATTTTCAACTGTTTAACAACAAGATAATTATGTTCCTTTTAATAAATCAACTATAACATAAAATGATCGTTCGAAGCTTAACCTGAAACGGGTTTTAAACAAAATACCTAACAAATGTTTCGAAACTTCCTCGTTGATCAGGTTCCAATTGAAACGGTAACTATTCGAAATTTTCGTAAACTTCTATTCAAGCAATGTAGTTTAGGAGGGGCAGAAGGGAAGGGTCTTCCTTTATGTGATACACGACATCACCGAAGCTTTCACAGACAAGTATTTCGATATAAAGCGCGCATATTAGATGCTATCCGTTCCGATCAGCTGTTATTAGGAAATAGTTTGAATTTTACATACGTCTCAAAGTTTCAAAACTATTGTCTGTAATATCGTTTCCCTATTTTTTTTCATTTTTTTTATAACTTTTATCGTTTTATAATTATTATTTTCATTTATATTAAAATCAACGTAACACGTTGTATATTGAAAATATAATAAATTCTTTCAGATATAATTTCTTAATATAATAAAAATCAAAATTCGTTTATTGTAAAAATAATGAATTAACTTTTACTAAAGTTAATATTTCAAAGGAAATATGATGGTTAAGTATAGAAATCGTTGGATTTCTTTGAAAATATGATCACATTATTGGCACGAGTGATAATACGTGAACAACGACACCAACAGTAATGGTGGTAGGTGGGGGGTTGGTAACGTCGACGCAGAAGCATGGTCACTGGTAGTCACTTCATCGTACATGCACGAGACACGATATGAATTGCAAATGGCGGAACGTCGTGGCAGGAGGTGGAGTCGAGTTATATGTAATATCGTAGCAGAACGATGATCCAGTTCTCCGAATGAGAGTATCATACTAGACCCAAATATTTCTCTGTCTGTCTCTCTCTCTCTCTCTCTTTCTGTCACTCTCTGTCTCTTCTACGTCATTTACGGATTACTTTGAATAATTTTCTGGCAACGAGAGCTTCGTTAGTAAGAAGTGGAAAAAAAAATTAAGAAATTAAAAAAATAAAAAAAAACATAGTTGACGGAGAATGTAATAATTCATTTCGTGGAAATAAATTCGAACCTCTTCTATTTTCTATGAACTTACCTGGAACGTAGAGTTTTTTCTTTTCAAGGGTTGGGTAAAGACAAAGGGAAGAAATCGAGGATAGCAGGATAGAAATGTTGGTAGCGAACACGTTCCCGATAATCAGAATTTTTTTTACAATCGACATTTTCGATTGAAACGGCGAATATCTGAAGAGAGAGACAGAGAGAGAGAGAGAAAGAGAGAGTATCCTCGAGGGGTATTTCGAGCGGATCGAAGTTTCGGCATAATATCTGTGCAGTTGGGTAGGGTGATGCTAAAATTTGGCTCTTCTATTTCTTACTTTTCTTTTTCTTACGACTCAACTGCTGCTCCTGTTGCTGTTGCTGTTGCTGTTGCTGTTGCTGTTGCTGTTGCTGTTGCTGTTGCTGTTGCTTTTGTTGGTTGATGGTAGTGAAGAAGAAGAAGAAGGTGGTGGTCGTGGTGAAGGAACGCACGACCGCAACCGGGAAGTAGAAAAGTACTAGAAACGTCGTGGATCGTGAATTCTCAACCGCGGTATTTCGGCGGTGGGTTTTCCCGGTTTACGTTTCCTTTTCGGCGTCTCGTCTTACTTTTATTCCCTGTTCCCATTCCGGCCAAACCATTTCCGCGCCGTTTTACTGACTACGTTTCTCGAGAAAGCTCGCTAAAAGAGAAAGAGAGAGATGGAAAGAAATAAAGAAAGAGGAGGAGGACTTTCTGAAGGAAAACTAGCCGCGAAAAGAAGACTACCGAGGTTACGTTATACTCCTTGGTGGCCTTTTCTCCGAACATGAAAACCCCAAATTTATGGCGGCCACCTTAATGTTCGCTCGAGGAAACCTCGTTTAGATCCGCATTGTACTTCTAAGAGGTCCGGTTCTCTCCTTTCAACTTCCAAAAGAAAATAATCGTGCTCTTTCCTTCCTTCCTTTCTTCCTTCCTTCTTTTCTTTTCTTTTCTTTTCTTTCCTTACTTACTTACTTACTTACTTACTTACTTACTTACTTTTGGCTCTTACTCCAATTTCTTTTTTTCCTTCTATTTCTTCTTCTTCTTCTTCTTATTCTTATTCTTATTCTTCAAAGATGCTCTATCTTTCTCAATATTTTCCTCTATTTGTATCTTTTTCTATTTCATTTACACAAACTTCTCTTTTTCTCTTTTCTTCTTCTTTCGATTTTACTTTTTATTTTTTAAGATCGATCCCCCCCCCCCCCCAGCTGTTTTGAACAAAAATTTACCCCAAAGTAGTAAGAAAAAGATAGAATGTGTATGTGTTGCGTTGAATTCTTCCTTATCGTGAGATTAGATTTACACGGGGGTAGTATTTCGCGAAGACGTCACGTCGTAGTTAAAACTTTTACCAGACGGATTAAATCGCGGTCCGATACGCTTCAACCCCGTCACTCCTCCTTCTCCAGCCACCCTCTTCTGGATTCCCCCTCGTTCGATGGGAACGTGCCACGATCTTGAAGTAGAATTAAAAGGTCCCGCTTGGAAGCTGAGGAAGGAGAACTCGAGCACGTTCGAGTATACTCGAGAAACGTACGATAAGTATAAGTGGGTCGCATGAGAAAACGAGAGGAAGAAACGAGAAGGAGAAAAAGATTAGGAGGGGGTAGGTGACGTTTCGGGTGGTGTGGTGGTGGTGGTGAAGTAGTACCAGCGAAATAAAATGGGGGGGGGGGAAGAAAAAAAGGCACACGAAGTGGGAAGAAGGGAGTAGTGGTGGGGTGATGGTATGACAGTAAAAAATCAACGCAAACTTTTTTGAATTTATCTCTTCTTATTTATATTTCCTTTCATTGTTACGTAATCTTCAAAAAAGTGTTAAAGTGTCGAGACTAGTTGATATTGCACCTGAAGGGAGTTGCATCTGTTTGAATTGCGAGGAGGGTTGGATTACAGGATAAGAGTTGTGTATAACTCGTAGACTACTGCATTTGTCGTTTCTTTGTATATTCACTAGACGAAATTTTGTAAGGGAAAATAAACTGGAGGTTTTTAATAAGGTGAAAGGGTTGGGAGGTTTGTTACGTCATTATGGTTGGTGTACGGTGACATATCCGCAAGAGTTTGTCGAAAATTAAACAGCGAAGCTTAAATTTGAAACAATGCGTAGAGTCTCGAGAAAATTTGTAACTTTTTTCCTATTTTCGTGGAAGAAAAATTATAGTAATAGTAGGGAGTATAAAAATTATGCTCGCGCGTGCACCCTCTTTCTCTTTCCCTCTTTATTTCTCTCTTTTTCTCTTTCTCTTTCTGTTCGTTTATTTTCTTTTTTTTTTTTTGTGTGTTTTTGTTTTCCTCTCTTTCTTTTTCTTTTTCTCTGTCTATCTTTCACGCGGTGTGTGGCAGCGACGGGAGCGGCTACACCACGTGCAAAGCCGTGTCATTTTAATTAGTGCCTCAAAGTAAAGCGTTTACCAGTTTCTGTAGCCGAGTCCTACGTGAGAAAGGAGAGATAGAGAGAAACTGTGAGAAGCTTTTCGCGGAGTGGAATAACAGACCGAAGTAATTACTTCCGGCTACAAAGGCTCGAACTTCGAACAAAGATGTTGTGGTAAGAGCAAAAGAGAAAGAGAGAAAATGAGAGAGAATGAGAGAGAATGAGAGAAAGAAAATTGGAGAGGAAAGAAAGGGATTTGGTGATAGAGAGGAGAAGAGGGGGGAGGAGGAGAGAGAATTATATGGGATTGAAGCAACTTGTACCATGACCCCACTACCCCACCACCCCACACAACCACCATTTTTAATAATTTTTTCAATTTACATCCTCTGAATGATACTATCTTACATTTATTGCTGCTACTTTTACCTTTGTTCAAAAAAAAAAAACAAAAAAGAACACAAATTTGTTAATAGAAATAATTGAAAACACATATTAACACATATTCGTCCGCACGACGAAAATTTGTCATCTTTTTATTACATAAAATAATTGATTCTTGTAATTTTAATTTCAAATAATATTAAAATCTAATTTTTGTAACCAAACAGAGATGATAATTCCAATAAAGAACTGCAAAAGATTACCAAACGAATATGTGTTAATATCTTTAAACGTATAAAGACGTATTAAAAGTGATTAAGAAAATTTGATTAATTTTATTTACAATATCTCCTTACATTTAATTCTCTATCATCGATAAATGAAAAACAAACAAAAGTTTCGTTTATATTCGTGAATAATATTATTCTATCACCAAATTAAACCATATTCAAAATTGAAATAAAATCTATGGAAGTGAACAGAATTTTATTAAAATTAGGATAATATAGTCGGAATAGACATGAGGTTAGTCTGTAAGATTAAATTTCGTTATTTTTTCTTATCTCTCTCTCTCTCTCTCTCTCTCTCTCTTTCTCTTTCTCTACGTGTACCAAGCGTATAGTGTGTGTGTGTATAAATAAAATAAAAACCCGAATTAGTCGACACGAGGAAAACATAGAATGAAAGAGAGAGAGAGTAGTATCTTTATTAATCATAGTCTGTAAAAGAAAGAAAGTTAGGTGAAACGTCAGTCGATGGAAAAATATCGGATAAAACCTAACCGTGACTTATTAACATTAAACCGGAACGTGTGATGAATTAAAAATGAATCTCATGGACGTAGATTAGTCGGATGAAGGGTGATGGGGTATGGGGTATGGGGTAGTTGGAAGAGGGGAAAGGAGGAAGAGGAGGAGGTACGGAAGGGGGGAGGTACAGGTAGAAACGTGTTGTATAGGACAGGTAACGTAAACATTAATCTCCATTCATCTCGGTTACACGTCATAGTCTGCGACCAGCTTTCTCGGCAATATATTTAATATTCCAACGATGACCTTGTCACCTCTTAGAGCAGGGTATTCGTTTATCGTTCATTCTCGCTTGACTACCACCACCACCACACCACCACCACCGTCAAAGTCCAAGCCAGACCAAAGCTGCTTTCAAAAACACGTGAAAGCTTAATCTCGCGAACGAGAGTTATGTAACACATGTTTACTGTATTTCAAGGTAAGCAGAAAATCGAGTAAGAATTTGCTGGCCTACTCTGTTGTTAGATGGTCAAGAGGGGTGGTTGGGTAAGAGGAAGAGAAGAAGGTAGAGTTGGTGGATGGGGAGAGGCTATGAAGGAAGTTTTCAAGGCAGCTTAGATCAGCCGTAAAATCGGACACCTTCCGAAAGACGAATCTTTGGTGTTCGTTTACGGTCGAAAGATTTCACCCTCTCCCTCTTTTTCCCCCTCTCTCTCTTTCTTTCTCTTTCTCTCTTTTTGCATCTCGTATTCGAAATAAATCACTCGATGTCGAGGGTTTTTTCCACTATGTATTTATGCGCGTTACGACGACTACATGATCGCATGGAAAATTGAATTCACGACTTATCTAAAGAAAGAAAAAGAAAACCATCATTATTCGACTGAAAAAAGTCGAATTATTATAAATGACATGGAAAGATTGAAGCAATTTATTCTCACAGATCGATCAATCGTCTGACAATCAGATTCAATAAACCATCTTGAAGATTATTATCAATTTCATTGTTCGATCCAAATATATAATAGAACAAAATAATAGTTCACTTTGAAAATATCCAAGAAAAATTGTAATCTTTTTCTTTTGTCAAAGATAAAAAAGGAAAAGAAAAAATAGGAACAAACGTAACCAATTTTTTCTCCATCTATCGAAATTATATATAAATACGATATAATATTATGTAATAAAATAAAATAATAGTACACATTACATTTTTATTATTATTATATTATATATTTTTATTTTTATTTTATACAATTATATAATATTATTTTAAACGACTAATAATTAAAAGAAAATAGAAGAAAGGAAGAAAACGTGTAAGAAAGATAAATAATAGACGAGAATCGACGTGTTTNATTGGTATGAAGTTAGCTGGTTAACTCGACGAAACAACGGGTAGCAAGTTAGCGTTAGAAGTTGGCGTCAGTTGGCACCAACTACGAGGATGAGAAGAGGGTGGGAAGGAGGAAAGGAGGGAGGGGATGAAACGAATAGAAAGAGAAGGAGAGAGGGGGATGATAACAGCGATGTAGAAAGTGAGTAAGGGTTGGATTAGGTAAGCAGGCAGGAGGTGGAAAATGGGGGATACAAATTGAAGAGAGAGAAAGACCAGTGCCATTTCATTGTTTCAAAATTGAAACATTTGCGGTTTCATCGTAGTAGTCGTGCCTCCATGGTGAATGGTGGTGGTATCCGTTTAACTGTTCAGATAATTCTATCATTCCTAATGCAATCGTAAGATATTTTTATTTTGTATCATCCCCTCCACGTGGGGGTTGTCTTTGATCGGTGCTTAAGGTTTATTTTATACCCGTTAATTGTTGGTATCATTTATGATTGATTGAGGTGTTACAAATGTTAAGATATTTCACACTTTTCGTTACCAGGAAGATTTATACATTCTTGCTGAGGCTAGGTTCTGGTCTCAATACTACGCTACGATCCAGCAACCTCTTCTAACAAAGAGGATAATTAGAATAAAGAAGGCATATTTTCTTAGATGGATTTTACATAAGGAACGGAATTCTAAATTACACTCACTCTAATTTTAGTACATATCTTAATTTTCTACGTGTCACGTATTGACGTAACAGTGGGTGTTAATGCGTTATCATTTGTTCATTGATTTACCATACACAACATCTGGACCGATTGGATTTGAAAAAATGTTAACTAACGTTACTAGAGGCCCACAAGAGAGGGAAATAAAATCGTATTTTTAATGTAATTCGCCGATAGTGTATTGGGGGTAGTGATAGTGGTGGTAGTAGTCGTATGATGATTTTCGCGTACCACCTAAACCCCTCCGCATCATCGGCGGCCACCGTCCGATGTTGAATTAGTTTCTAGACGAAGCGAATTTGGAAGACCTCGATTTATGTAAATCAGTTTAACATCCTCTGTCGTCCGTCCGTATATTTCGCATTATCGTCATTCCTGCATAGCGTCGATGATCGATGCGCGTTGGTCCATTGTGTCGACCATCCGATTAAAATATCCTAGTATATTTATCTACCTTCTATTCTCTCTCTCTCTCTCTCTCTTTCTCTCTTCCTCTCTCATACATATAGCACACACATACACACACACGCATTCGCGAGTAGATTATAGTACGCATACTCGGACTCGTTTCGTCGTTTTATCGAACGGCAATTCATTCCTGGCGATCTATCATCGCGTCACGAATAAGGGGCAGGGAGAGGGGGGGGGGGAAAGAGGAGTTGGAGATGGTGGTGCAAGGGGAATGAGTATGGTTTAGAGAGAAAGAGGGGGTTGGGAGGTATCGACGATCAACGCCTCTCTCGAGCAACCGAGCGCGAAACGACGAATACTCGGCGAGTTTCCATATCGGGTTTCGAGCTAATGTTGATTAACTTACACCCTCTCACCCTCCATTAACCTCGGCTCCGACCGTTTCTGGCCTCTGACAGTCGTTTAATTACGCTTATCGGCCACGTCGAACGATACATCTTTTTTTTCTTTTTTTTTTCCTCTTCTTTTTTTTGCAAACTATTCACCAGCAGCACAGCCACCACTTTACGTCTGCGTTGCGTTATGTGACGAATTTACGGGCGTGAAAAAGAGAGAGAGAGAGAGACAAAGACAAAAGGGGGTGACAGAGGTAACGCAAATTTTCCCCGAGATCGATGCGGTCAAATTTCGCGGTATTTGTCGCAAGAGTGATCATTTCAAACTAGGAAAGAGAGAGAGAGAGAAAGACGTGATGGTAGAGAGGGAGGGGTGAGAAAAAAAGTGTGGATTTAACGGAAAATAAAACCACCGTGATGGTTTTTAATCGGCATCATCCTATTCTACGACGTGTCATTTTGTTCGGTGATGCGCGGTTTTATTCCGGCGAGTTTTTTTTTTAAATAGGTCTCCTCTTTCTACAATCGATTAAAAAAAAAAGAAGTTATATTATTCGACGGCTAATGTGAACACTTAAGGAAGAAATTGTTTATTTAATTTCGCGACGCAGTTGTTGTTGTACACTGGTCCGATTCGTGTACAATTTTATTTTATTGTTTCTTTTTAAATATATTTATCAATGATATATTTTTGTTCTCTCTCTCTCTCTCCTTCTTTCTGTTTCTTTCTTTCTAGGAATCGTGTAATATAGAAGATGATTAAAAATAGAGTTATGACAAAGTGGTAATACGTTTTTGCATACGTTATCTATCATCTTTTAGTTAGAATTTTACGTACCACATTTGCAACGTTGCAGAACCCCAATCGCTTCAACATAAACATGCCCTCGAGCAATCGAATGTATCTACTCGGGCAATGAATCAAAAGCCAATGAGAGAGAGACAAAAAAAAGAGACAGACAGATAGGCAGACAGACAGGCAGACAGACAGACAGACAGATAAACGGAGAGAGAGAGAGAGAGAGAGAAAGAGAGAAGGAATTGTAGAAACCAGGCATGAAAATGTAACAAATTCGAACGAATGTTTAAACCCATATATATATATATATATATATATATATATATATATATATGCATTGAACATTTTGAGGTATATATATAGGCACGAATAGCGCGTACGGCGTTTTATCTCAATAAAATTCACCAAATAGGAAACACCATTGAAATTTCATTTAACCCCGAAGAGTGAGCGTGGAAAAAATATTTTCTTCGTTTGTTCAAATCGAATGTTTATTTCCTCTCACGTATATATATATATATATATGGTATTAAAGGTATTTTAAAATCGTTGTTACGTTTATTATTGTATTTATTATAATTGTTCATTGCATTTTATAAAATTATTCATATGAATTCTCTCGTATATTCGAATAGTTTGTAAAAACAATTAGTCCTCGGAACGATTATATAATAAAATGAATAAAAAATAAAAGATTTGATTTTGTTTTTATATGTAAAAGAAAAGGAAAGTAAGATTAGGGTTGAAGATTTGGAAGGTTTGAGGCTGAGTTTCGAACGATGCGAGATTTAGATTAGGATTGATTGGGAGAGGGGGGGGGGGTGATGGGGAAAGGAATCAGATCTTTGTTCTAATCGAGCGTAGGTTTGTCGGAGTAAGTAAACGACAACGAGAAAACGAGAAGCAGGAAGAGGAGGAGAAGGAGGAGGAAGGAGTAGAAAGGAGTAGAAAGGAAGGGGGAGAAGGGAGGAGGAGGGAGAAGGAGAAGCCAACAAATCTTTCAAGCAATTATTCGACGAACCGTACCTAACCGAGGTACGGTAACCGCATCGGCCAGCCGTTAACGTATAATCCTAAACCATCCTCGATAGTCGAGCAAGCGTGCACCATGCTAAACCGTACACCGGCTGTACAACCCATGGAAGGGACGCATTAGTGAATTAGCGTTTCCTGCCATTGCAATCACGGTAATGCGTTCGTACGGTACGCAGGACACCCTTGCTTTCTCTATCTATCTATCTATCTATCTATCTATTTATCTATCTATCTATCTATCTTTCTATCTATCTACCTACCTACCTACCTACCTATCTATTTATTTATTTATTTATTTATTTATTTATTTTCCTATCCATCTATCTTCTTCTTCTTCTTCTGACTAGAAATTTTTCCTATTTGTCTAAATCCTCTGTTATTATTCAGTTTCACCTATTGTAGACTCTATGTTGTCTTTCCATCCTTTCGGCTATCTTCTAATTGGTCTTCTGCTGTATAAGCCTTATTGTTTTTACATATGTTGGCCAATCGGTCTAGATTCATACGATTTACGTGCTCGTTCCAGCCTATCTTTCTTATCTTTATCTTTCTTGTCTTGTTGTTCCTCTAAAGTATAACTCTTAACTACCATATTAATAATTGCCGACTATAACTTACGTTTAGGATCCAATCGTTCCAAGTTTTATGATTCTTTTCTCCATTACCAATAATCCTATTTAAGGATTACTTTCTTAACTTATTGTTAACGAAAAGTATTGTTCAAGCTTATCTAGGAAAAAGTATATCTCGTTATTTATGCCATTTGACGTACCGTAATTTCCTAAGTTTTAACGATCTAACGTTAACCAACACTGATCTTGTATTTTACGTTATCTAATACTTTTCCTTTTTTTTATCCATTATATATATATATTTTTTTTTTCAATTAAATATTTAACATTAAAATATATAATAGTAAGAATCGATAAGAGAGAAAAGCTAAAGAAAAATTTGTTCCAACTCGTTTATAATTATATTTTCGAAGATTCGTAATGATCGTACGTTGTGAAATACGATGGATGGTGGGATGGTGGGCGGGGGAGAGGTTGCGGGGGGTTTAAGGGAAACTTGATTTTTCAAGTATTAGCATTAAAAGGAAAAAAAAGAAGTTTTTTCTTTCCAGTTTCTCATACTCTTCTGACGAAAAATCTTTGATAGTCTCGTTAAAAGTTTTTCAAGAGTTGGTCCTGGAAACGTTCTGGCTTTGCTACCAAAAGAAGATCACATCGTTATTCACCAAAGCCAGCCCTTCTTCTTCTTCTTTACCTTAACCTTTAGGTTACTCACAGTTATATGTAAAACGTAGCGTGGACTTGCTAGCTGGTAACTTGCTGGTACGTTTTACCTGTACGTGACAAGTTCACAAAGAGTAGACCTGCTTTACCTTTTTCTATTTCTTGAAAATACATAAATACGTGGGACTGAACAAATACATGGATAAAATAAGTTAACATAAACTCACGTAAAGTATGGTATAGTAATCTAATAAAAATGTTCCCAAGAAAGAATAATTTCTTATTTCACGTATTTTTATATTTGATGTTGTGTTGTTTACAAAAAAATTAATTTTTTTAGTAAGATTTAGTTACGAATTTTATTATTATAATTATTCAATTATTTATTTAACTTTTTTTTTTTTTAGTGTAGAACGTTTTATCAATAGTCCATTTGAGAAACACTTTCTTTAGCATAAAAAGTTTTTATTTTATATTTTTTTCTTTTCTTTTTTTTCGACTTTTTCCAATTCGACGAGGAATATTCGAACATTTGTGTAACTCGGTACAGTGTTACAAGGTTTATATCGCATCGAAATGCGGCAAACTTTAGTTTCTTTCAAAATTTGACTATAGTCGTGTTACGACACAAAGGTGAGAAACGTACAAAAAAGTTATAACGCGTCTCAGAGAGAGAGAAAAAAAAACAACAAAAAAGTAGTATAAGAGTAACATTTTTGTAGCTTCGGCCTCGATAACGAAATTGTTTTTCTTTTTTCATTTTTATTTTTTTTTTTTTCATTTTTGACCGAGAAAAAGATTGAGAAGCGTGAGAAACTTCCACCTGTTCGCTAAAACTTTATTCCTATGCCGTAATTTGTAATTAATAAATAAATAAAAAATCTTATCGAAAAATAGTGGTTTAAACTTCGTTGAAAAAAAAAAGTAGAAAAAAAAAATAGAAAAAAAAAAATGAAATACATCTTTCTCTCCCTCCCTAAAAAAAATAATCCCAATTTTAGTATTACATTCATTCGATATATGATCCTAGGAATTTCAAGTAGAATTTTAATATTCGTATCGATGATATCTGTATCGTTTCTATTCGAAGAAGTTCACCTGGAGAAGATCCAAAAGATGAGAGAAAAATAAAAAGAAAAGAGTGGCCGAGGGGATGATGATGGAGGGCGAGTGAGCAGAGGAGGTGTGTAGACGTGGGAAGAGAGAAAAGGGAACATGATGCATACTACATAGAATATGTAAATAGGTACATATACAATGACAAAGTGGCCGATGTCGAATAAAGCTGAATCCTGTGGCTTTACGCGGTAGCAGGAGGAGTGGGAGAGTTAAAGGGGTTGGGGTGAGGAGGTGGAGGTAGAGGTGGAGGTGGAGGTGGAGGAGAAAAGCTCGCTCACCTAGTAATGCTCCCGTGGGACAAAGAGCATCGAAGCAGATCCGTAAAAATGGAAATCGACGTGTATGGTTTTTGAAAGCGGTAGCTCAATCGTACCACACTCACTGACTCCACCATCTTTGCGCTCGACCTACCGGACCGAGTTGGAAACCATAATCTACCTATTGTGTTGAAGCTGTGACGCGTGTACGCAGATAGGAACGTGTTTCAGCGGCCCAGTATGGTTCGGGAACGAGCTCCTGACTATACAGAGACACACACACACAAACATATGACACATACAAGACCTTGTAAACGGAAATACGAATTTCAAGCTGGTGGTATCAACACTTTACGAATAAACGCATTTTTTTTCCTTATTATATACTCCAATTTGTATACTCCAAACTTTATCTAATTTAACGTAAATCTGTTTAACGTGTATATTATTAAATTTAATATTATATATAAAAAATAAGAAGAAAAAAGAACCAAGGATAATTACATCAAGGAAAATATTAGGTTCATCGGAAAGTAGACTCTGATTAAATGATAAATGATAAACAATAATTGATATTATTCAAAAACTACATTACTTTCGAGTCCAATTAATATGTTTTTTAATGCGGATAATTTATTCTAACTGCGTACAAAATATTTTATCATCCAGTTAAATTCGTGTTTGTAAGTTGATGTTCCGGTAGAAACTGAAAGGAACACAGGAAGTACTCGTGTTTACCGTCAAGAAGTTCCAGTAGTAAGAGTAAATATGTGTTACCACGAGAAAATGGAATGGGTTGGTCAGGGTTGATAAAAGGAAGGAAGAAAGGAAGGAAAGAAGGAAGGAAGGAAACGTTTGTATCGTATTATAGTGTGCGTTTGTCCGTTATGTCGTAATGTGTCGCGTGTAAAAAGGTACCTTTGAACATTGAAAAAAAAATACTCAATACTGGTCAAAGTTTTCTGTTCAAACAGAATTCTTACAACCCAGGAAAAAAAAAGAAGAAAGTATTTTGACAAGGACGTTGCTTAAAAATCCTCGAAAAAATAATTTGAGAGGTCGAGAAAATGTGGTCATCAATAAGTGGCTCTTCACGCTCCGGCTGGCAAAAGTCTGCTATTTCAATGAAAAATCGAAATTTGAAGAAAATTTCGCGAAAAAAATCATCCTTTTTCCCGTAAAACTTGACTTATATCTCGAAAATTAATAGTTTTAGGTAAAAAAAATTGATTGAATTTCCTATAAACTCTGGCAAAATCCAACTAATTTCTCTGGACTACTAGGGAATTCGTATAAAACGTTGTGTATAGCAGCAAACCTTTTTCTTCCCCCTTCCCCCCCCTCCCCCTCCAACAGCAACAAATACGAATGCAATCTAACCTGTCCTCCTTCCTTCATATTTTTCTTCATCCTTTTTCTTTTTACATGAAATACATCAACGTATAACGTTAAAGTATATATAACGTGAATCTTTCATCACTGTTTCTACTCGTTCTTATCGTGTTCTTATCGTGTTCTTATCGTTTACGATAGTCCTGTATGTATGTTTGTGTGTGTGTGTTGCGTGCGTGTATGAATCCATTCTACCAACCCCGGGCGGATTCACAATACGAAAACGTTACAAACTGCATCTTCTTTCTCTTTTTCTTTCCTTTTATCCGTGCCTACGTTCCTTGTGCAATGTATGTTATTGGATTTGTTTGAAACTTTTCAAATTCGACCCAAGGATGTGTCTAAGGTGGAACGTGCCAAGATGCTAGAGACGTTCGAGAAAGGAAGCACCTTTAACTGTACTGAACAAGGATGGTGAAGCTACTTTGAAACGTTCTCACGATTGCTAGACCAACTTAAGAAATTCCTGTCCTTTTCTATTATTTCCATCTAGTATCGGTTCAAACGATTTCAGATAATGTATACCAAATATATTTTTATCTCTTTCTTTCTTTCTCTTATGCATCCTTTATCTTTTTCTCTTATTAAAATCCAACGTTGTTCGTAATAATTTATTTCACAACTCGAGATAAACTATTATAAACTAATAAGTTCTCGTTACAACGTTAACAAATAATATTTTCTGTTATTGTATTTGTAAATAATGATAGATAGGTTTGATTTTTAGGTTGCATAGATAAAGGTTCCTGTAAATGAATGAGAGAAAAGAAAAAAAAAATGTGCAACTTTAAAAAAGGGAGAGAAAGAGGAAGAGAAAGCAGAGGGTTTGTTTCTATAAACAAAAATCTCTTCACGATAGAGAACTCATCCAAACACGTGATGAATGTAAATTTTTTTTTCTTCAACCTTTTCATTTTTTCTGTATTTTGTTTTGTTTCTTTTTTACGTGTTTGTGTTTTTTTACCGTAACCCCCACCTTGTCTTCTTTTCCATATTTCCACGGGACATACAACACACACACACACACACACACAAACACATGTTGTGTTGCGTTTACGTTTTGACGAAATGCATCTACGAGTTCCAGTTTAAACAAATTTCACAACTTAAAATAATATTTTTCTTATGTTTATTTCCAACCTTTTAAACCTATCACAGATTACTATGTTGTTATAAAAAAATGAAAAAAGTAAAATGTCAAAAATAAAAATTCATTTAATAATTTATTAATATTACATTGTTTTAATTCCAATTCAATCAAAAGTCTTTTTCAGGAACCTTAAATCAATTTTTATGAATTTCTTCGGNTTTTTTTATAACAACATAGTAATCTGTGATAGGTTTAAAAGGTTGGAAATAAACGTAAGAAAAATATTATTTTAAGTTGTGAAATTTGTTTAAACTGGAACTCGTAGATGCATTTCGTCAAAACGTAAACGCAACACAATATGTGTTTGTGTGTGTACGTGTGTGTTGTATGTCCCGTGGAAATATGGAAAAGAAGACAAGGTGGGGGTTACGGTAAAAAAACACAAACACGTAAAAAAGAAA
Organism: Mischocyttarus mexicanus; assembly: GCA_023678845.1. NCBI lineage: Eukaryota > Metazoa > Arthropoda > Insecta > Hymenoptera > Vespidae > Mischocyttarus > Mischocyttarus mexicanus. The sequence goes on along the minus strand of JACGTP010000012.1, from coordinate 2,930,287 downwards.
CAAAACAAAATACAGAAAAAATGAAAAGGTTGAAGAAAAAAAATTTACATTTATCACGTGTTCGTACGAGTTCTCTCTCGTGAAGAGATTTTTGTTTATAGAAACAAACCCTCTGCTTTCTTTTTCTCGTTCTCTCCCTTTTTACAGTTGCACATTTTTTTTTTCTTTTCTCTCATTCTCTTTATGGTAACGAGATACATGGTGTAGGAGAAGCGGCTAGCAGGTCGACATCACCACACCTGGCTCGTTTTTCTTCTCTTCTCGGAGGTTGCAAATATGAACGGACGATTTAATACTACAGATGCATAAAACTTACACACACACACATACATAGACAGCAGACACATACAAACAAATACGAGCGCATGTGTATTTTTCTGCAACCTTCTTTTCTACCACCAACTGGCTACGATTTTCCCTTCTCGCGTTTATCGTTAACGTGCGAACTCGAGATAGAAAGAAAGACAGAGACAGACATAAATGGGTTGGGAAGGGGTGGAGGAGGAGGAGGAGAATGAGAGAAATCGTTAAAATTCACTACGTGGGTGGATATTTTCGGTTCGTTCGAACGATAATTGTCGTCTCACCGAGAGTGCAGCACGATTTTATGCTCGTCAGACCATTCGTTCGTTCGTTCGTTCGATTCATAAAGACGCTTGTAACATAAACGTTTGTGTTGTTTAATATTTATACATATAGGATAAATAAGTACATGTTAACAAGTGAAAGAAAAATAAAATCACGTTTCACGAAAAAAAGAAATCATCATGCTGATGAGATTTTTTCATGATAGATTTATATATTAAAAATATTTTATTAATGTATCCCATACGAAGTGTGACTAGGTTCAATATACAGTAATTTATGATTTCTTAAATTTTGAAAAGGAACGTTTTGAGAGATAAGAGATGATGGATGATATCAGGACAATTAATAATACCTTTAGCAATTTAACAAACAATCTTATCTTTGTAATATTTAAAGAAAATATAAGCAGACTATTGTAATCTATTTAAAATATTCTAACTTTGTATGTGTTTATCTCGTTTAAACGAACAATATACCAGAGATAGGTAGAAAATCAAATTCAAAAGGATAGGATGAATTGAATAGGAAAGCTTGGAAATACCGTTGAGGAAAAATCCTTGTGCAGATGGTTTAAAAAGATTCTAAGAAGTCACATTCGAGCAATCTCGTGATTGGATATCTACCGGTAGAGATTTGGTGCGTGAGGGTTTGTCGACTTTTACTGTCCGTTGAGATAAACCCTCTTATTCCCAAAGGAGATACGCGTTTCCCGTTTATTCGCTGCTTTTTCCTTGATTTCGCGAGTTCTTGATAGACCAGAAAAAGGGGGAGAGAAAAAATAGGGTGGGGAAGTCTCGAGTATTAGGTGTGTTGCTCTGGTGGTTTCTTGTATCTCTTTCTTCCTTTCTCTCTGAAAGAAAAAAAAAATAAAGGGAAGAGAGAAAAGAAAATGGACGACAGGGTTTCTGTTCCTTTTCTTCCTTCTACAAAACCGGATTGCATCTTTTAAAGCGATTATCTTTTTAACTTTTCAGACAATCTCGGTTAATCTCTGGGAAACTCTAGGGTCTTCCTTGGAACCTGACTTTTTACATATTTTAACACGCTCTTTTAGAAGAATTTTATTTAACAGATAAATTTTTCAAATACAAATAACACGGTAGACCGTAGAAAATGTCGTTTTGTATGAAACCACGTTATATGAGACCCAGAATTAGTACAAAATGAAATAAGAATTTATCACAATTTTTTTTTTTTGTATTTTTATTTTAGCTAAACTGTGTTATAGTATACCGTGTTGTAAAATGGTTTCTATAATTTATGAATTGTGTTATAGGATTCTGTGTTGTAGGAAAACTACCTGTACTATAATACATAACTAGAAAATCAATGATTATTAAATAAATAAAAATACATATATGTGTATGTAGTTTCTAATAACGTAAATCATTGAAATTGAAATGAGATTGTAAAAATAATAATAATTATTATTGTATATATGCAATCTCTACCCTTCTTTTTTGAATATATTTCTTTTAATAGTATCGTTAAATAATGTACTTCGTAATTAGAAACGTATTCTCGAAAAACATCGGAAATTACTAAGCACGACGATGTTCAACGATATGGCGAAAAAGAAAAAGAGTAAAAGAGAAAGAGAAAGAAAATGAATTTGCTGGGTACACGTTTCCTTTTTTTTTCATATTCTTTTCAACTTTTCTACCTCTCTCTCTCTCTCTCTCTTTTCTCTCTTTCTCTTTCTCTTTATTTTAACATTATTTTCAACTCAGTCGAGAGGTATTACGAGCACTCTACCATCTCAACAGTCCACGTCTGCTGCTTGATTAAAAATAACACGCGTATATATATATGTATGTATGTATGTATGTATGTATGTATGTATGTATGGTAGATATATGTGTCGTGAAACACTTTCCATTTTATTATCGCCTGAAGTCGAAGCGTTTACGTTCCAACGAAAAAGAATGAGAGAAAAAAAAGGAGGGAGGTAGGAGGTGGCTAAACGAAACGGCTCGCTTTATCACATTTTTTATTTTTTTTTTAATAGTCACAACAAAAATTTTCACATTTTCTTTTTTTTTGAAAATAAAAGAAGACATGTGTTTGTGTAAAATATATATATGAAATTAAATCATCATAAATGTAGGTAAGAGTGTAAATCGATATAAAATTTTCTTCGTAGTGTAATTAATTAATAATTATATTATTAACTTACAAATTGAAATCGAGTGTATTTTTTCTAATCATTTTTGTCTCTATTCTACTGTTATTCCAAATTTTTGTTTTTTATTCACCTAAAATATCAGGCGTGCCTTAAAAGGGTTTCAAAGTATAAATCAAATATTTGAATTTAATACTTGTGGAATATTAATCTTAATTATTATTCTAAATTTATATTTTATTCATTTAATAATGTAGATGAATTAGAAAATTTGAAAGATAAAATAGATATTTAAACGTCATACTTATTAAATAAATCATAATTATTATTCTCTCTCTCTCTCTCTCTCAATTTATATTTTAATCATTTAACAGTATAGGTGAATTAGAAGTTTCGATCGATGAACCAGTTATTTAAACGTCATACTTATTGAATAAATCTTATTTGATATTCTAAATTTATATCTTGTTCATTTAAAAAGGTATAAGTTAATTAAAAAATTTGATTGTTAAATTTGAGCATAATACTTGAGAAAAAAATATATTTCAATTATTAATCTAAATTATTATTTTATTATTATAATTGAAAAAAAAAAAATTAGTAATTTAATAAATTTCAAAAATAAGAAAAAACAATTATAAATCAAAATATTGGATACTATAACTTATAATTATAGGGATTAACTATAATAATATGAAAGGTAATATATAATTATAGGGTTTTATTTTTTACTCTAATTTTTTTAAATAAAAAAAAAAGAAAGAAAAAGGAAAATAGATTGGGCTTTTGGAAGTGTTTGAAAAAAAAGTGTCACCGGACTAGGGGGGGAATTCTATGGGGAAGGAGGTTTACGGTTTCCCATAGCAACGGGCTAAGTCACGCTATGGATTTCGTAGTAAATGGTAAATGGTTGGTCGATGATAAACGGTGAGTGGTGGTTCTACGGTGGAAATACGGTGGAAATACGGCTTCGGTCATAACGTAGATTCGAAACCGACCGAAAACAGTAATCCGTCAATACATCCTGCTAGTGTTTGATGGCTTTCCGTCACTAATCACTAATTAGTCAATTAGCTCACGCAGTTTTGCTAATAACGCCGGGCGTACAGAGTTACCAACTGGTTCGGTGCACCTGCTGCTGATGCTGCTGCACCAACGACTACGACGACGACTACGACGATGACGACGATGACGACGACGACGATGACGACGATGGATTTGACGAGTGGCTGTACTGTTTCATCGATAGTATTTCGATTATGGTTTCCTAACGTAATTATTATTGCATCGACAAACTTGACACCTTTCTCAATGTATGCCTTTAAACACAAATCCAACTTAACTTGAACGTATATTTTCATGATTTTTCTAATCCAACTGGCTAATCTCGTGTTGTTGTTAATCATTTTAATAGTAACTTTTCTATTATACTTTCTAATTTATTCTATATATTTAACGATTTTTAAACTCTTTTTTGAGTGTTAATTCTGTGAAGGAAATATCTTTTTATATAATATTAAAAATCAATATTAATGATTATTATTTTTTCCGTACTAATTTTTGCTACGAAAAGAGTTATTTCTCTTCGATATTTATCTACAAGAAGATCATTAGACTTTTCGTCTCTTATTTAAGGGTTAAGCTCGTTACTTCGTTTATTCCCTCGTTCTCGTGCCAAGCTGTTTTTTTGCAATATCATCGTTGGAAACGAGTTGTTACGCATCAGGAAAATCGCTAAGTAACACCGAGAAGAGACGCGATTCGCGGGGGAGTCGTATTGCGGCTAAACCTGGTATAAGAAAAGAAAAAGAAAAAGAAGAGAAAAGAGAAAGAGAACGTAAGAAAAGATTCGAAACGACACCCTTGATACTTTCGACGATTCTTAAATCAGTAATCATACTTCCTTAACTTTTCTTTTCTTTTTTTTTTTTGTACCCCTTTTTCTTATCAAGTTTCTGTAGTATATACTAAGTGGTAAAATATTCACCAAGTGATTATGCGATCTCGCAAATATTTACATTACCGAAGTCGAACGCGTTCGACCGTTCACGGATACGTTTAAACGCTTACCTCAAATAGAGTATGTATATGTGTGTGTGTTTGTGTATTAGAGAGAGCGAGAGAGTGAGAGAGTGAGAGAGATCGATACTTTCGCTTGTCTTCTTGCTTTGACTTTTGCGTTTGGTAGTTCCTACACAAGCTCTTGATACTATTTCCCGTGGCTATTTTAAGGATTTTGGAAAAGCAAGTTTAACTCTTAAGTCAATAATTAGGGAAGACTTTAATGAGGATCCTAACGCACAGGCTAAGTAAACAGTTACGATTCTAATAACGTCAATTAATTAACGTGCCAATTATACTTTTTATTTTCTATCTTTCCTTCTTTTTTTTTCCTACACGATATATATTTTTTCTTTTTATTATATTAATAATAATTTTAGTAAAAAGAAATCCATTATATTATTTATGTCCAGCCTAGATGACTGCACTGAATAAGTTTGAAATGAACGTACAAAAAATTAATGTATATTTTTCTCCCCAACGTAATAAATTCTCAAATGAAAGCTAAACGGGGGTGAGTGGAGGAAGGAGAGACAGAGAGAGAGGAGTAGGGATGAGGGTTTGACAGAACAAATACAAACTCGTCCGAGATTGACGAAATAATCGATCGGGGACGTATATTCCCGTGCTTGTTTAAATTTTAGATACGATGAAGGTAATCCACGTAATCTACGTTATCCTTTCTACGATTGTGTATCTATGTGTGTGTGTGTTTGTGTGAACGTGCGTGTGTGTGCGTGTGTGTGCGTGTGTGTGTAGTACAGTCATACACGTCGACATTATTATAGTTTACTAATCGTTCTCACCGTTATATTGCAATAATGAAATTGCGTTGTTGAAAGTCCGCATGCATTGGTAACTAGGAGACTTATGTATATGTATATATATATGTATATATAATATACATACGCGTCAGAACGACGGGGTTCGGGTAGGATTCTCAACCGTTTCCTATGTTCCTGGAAATTCTTGCATTAGGAATTGTCTGGAGGAACTTCGCCGTGAAACTCGAAAACCGAGAACATGCACTAGGGCTTGTAGCGCGTTAACTCTAAAAGCGCGTTACCACTAACGGCAGAGTAAAAGGGTGGTGGGTGGAACGGGTGGAACAGATGGGGAGAGGGAAGAAGGATGAAGAGAAGGGGAAGGAAGGAAGGAAGGAAGGAAGGAAGGAATGAAGGTAGGAAGGTAGAGTGTGACGAGATACGAGAAGAGGAACACGTAGGTGGAGGATGAAGGAGTCATCGGGGGAGGAGGTGGTGGAGCTGGGGTAGAAGGGGTAAATGGGTGATAGGTGTGTAGGGTGTTCTAGGGAGAGATACCAGAACATAGTTGCCATCTGCGTTCGCTCTGAATTATAGTCGTCACAGTGGCGAAGTAGGAACTAATTAACAACTGACAACGGCAACAGGATACTACGCGAAATCTCTCCTTTAGAAGTTTACCGCATTTCCTACGTAAAATCATTTTCTACAGGAATACTTTCAAGGTTCTTGTAATGTACGTTTTATTATTATTATTTCTGATTGTTTTATCATCATCGTCATCGTCTAAATAGAAATATTCATTTATCTTAGTATTTGGAGATTTTTCTTCTTAATTTTATCATTTGTTTGATTAGAAAAGTATCATTGAAATATTATTCATATTAAAATCAATGACATTAATAAGTTTGTTTTTTTAGTTGACTTTTGGTGAAAGTAGTTTTTTAAGTTTTTAACGACACTTTTCTTTACGTATAAGAAAAGAAGTATATGTATATATACGTAATACTTAGAACGTTGAAAAATGATGGTACTCTGTGAAAACTGTTGCTTTGAATCTCGTACCACCCCGTAAACAGTTGGAACAATATTTTTCACTGTCTCGAACCCTCGACAAGTATTGTCCTATTGGAGGAATCTTGCGAATGAGTTTCGGTGAATTCCATCACTCTACTATCGATAAGAAGACGGCTTTGCCCATCGAAAAAGATTTGTTGTCCTCGACCTCGAGGACAGCAGCTGCGACGATAACTTATCGAACACAACCTCGCCGGACTTTCGGATACTTCTTACGAACTTTTCACGAATTCCTTTGGGAACTTCTCTTCTAGAATTGTTCTTCCTTCTTTTCTTATTCTTTACCTTTTTCTTCTCCTTCTCCTCCTCATCCTCTTCTTAGTTTTCTACTCTTCATTCCTTCTTTGAATTTTATCATTTTCACCCTCGTACCGAGAGAACCACCGAACCGTGGGACCCGGTGAGCCCTCAGCGGCCCCTTCCTCACCCCCCAACCTCCACCCACCGTCAGAGAAAGTCGCATCGACCTTTGACTGAATTACGAGGAAAGAATAAATTCGGATTTTCGCGGTACTTTTCGGCGCTTTCGACTTTACGATCGTCGATTCTTCTCCAAGTCGAAAACTCTACGTTGCAACGCGTTTTATCACCACGGTATTTATTCTCTCTTTCTCTCTCTCTCTCTCTTTCTTTTGCTTCTTCTTCTTCTTCTTCTTCTTTTTCTCACGCGTTTACTGCTTCAAAGTATTCTAATCACGTTTATTACGATTTTATTTCAGTTCGCTCCATTGAAAATTCTTTGCATACTTTCCGATTGTTTAAGTTGCTAATAGTTCCCCTTCGACCCCTATAGAATTGAATATAATTGACCCCTATTGAATTCAATATAATATAATAATAATATAAATAAAATTTATGATATAATAATTTTTGTGAAACTTTAGGAGTAATTTACATAAATATTTAAAAGATGCTCTATTTAAAATAAAAATCTGTTTCGAGTATGGCAAAATAACGACGAGGACTGACGACTGGATAGATGGATGGATGGATGGATAGATAGATGGATGGATGGATGGGTCGTCGTGGTTCTTCTAGTCGACCATGCGTGAAGTTTCTGATAGAATGTTGAGTTAACCTCGTATAAATAGGAAAACGGGTAAAGCTAGGTGGTTGGATACCGTGTTGAACAATACCTCTTTTGTCGACTAGCAAACGTCAGTGCTTCTCGTCTCGCAAACAAATTCTCTTGTTTAGCTATGCAATAACGAATATACACTCTGTCGTTTGTTATTTCTATGAGAAAAGCAACAACCTGCTGCTGTTGCTGTTCCTGTTCCTGTTCCTGTTGTTGAATTTCAAGCAAACGCTATCCATTTATTCCTTTTCCTATCCTACGACTTTAGATCCGCGTTCTCGATACGCGTGCTTTTCTATTCACGAAAATTCATTTTCATTAAAACACACGACATGTGTCTCGCGTATCTTACAATTAATTTATTTTGTCAAGATTTGAGAATGTTTCTAACAGCGTTCGATAAAATATTTCATAGTTTTTTGTTGTACAACAAGCTCTTCTGTAATTTCATTTGCAATTTTTTTTTAAATGCAATTTGTTTCCAGATTCCAAATTTAAACTGTTACTTTAGGTGTTATATCTTTAAATGATTTAAACCTGTTATTGTGTGTATGTGTGTGTGTGTGTGTCTTATCGTAAACTACAAGTATTTTACCTTTCCTACAATCGACACTATACCGCTTTATGAAGAAATTGCAACGAAACTAACGTCTTCAGTATTTGATAAAATAATAACGAAAACACAGTTTATCTAATCTCAATGCTATCTTTTTCCCCCCTTCTTTTTTCTCTTTACGTTTTCTAACACTTTGATGATATTATCACATTGGATAGGAAGAGATTGATAACGAAAAAGTATATACGTTTACACGTATCATCGTTTACTTTTCAAATAACACACATCGTTATATTAAACTCGTTTACAATCATAGTAAAAAAAAAATAAATAAATAAATAAAAGAAAAAACATGCTTTATAAGAAATAAAATTCATAAAAACCTAATTCGTATTTTTTTTCTCGATATCGAATTAACAATAATAATCGAAATAGTAGTAAGAATAAAAACGACGAAAAGGGATTGGAACCATCTCGTAGAACGGTGTAAAAAGAAAAATATGTTCGAATATTCGAAAAATAAAAAAAAAATAAAAAAAACTAACGATGAGAATGACGGGGGACTCGCTACTTGCAGATGACAATGGCCGATACTTGGGAAGAATCCTCGTAGAAGACGAGGAGGTTTCTCTTCCTAGTCTCGAGAAGAAGGATCTCATCGTTCGAGAGGGAAGATCGTCAAGAACGAGAGAAAGAAAGAGAAAGAGAGAGAGAGAGAGAGAGAAAGTGGTGAAGGTTGAAGAACATCGTAGAGGAGAAAAAGGAAGAAGAAAGAGAAGGAACGGTTTAATACTCGACTATCTCTCTCACACACATACACACACAGGCACACACATAGACACTTTCCCTATTCTCAAGGAAGGTGTCCTTTTGGTTTCTCGAAGAAGGACTTTTGGAAATTCACTGGTACAGTAAGGAAGGGATTTATCACTGAGAAGTACCAACCAACTAACCAACCAACCAGCATACTACTACTCCAAAGGAAATATATCGTACATGTATACTTAACACACGTTTCTAAATACGTTTAGGTATATATCAACACATATTATACACATAACCGCGCTTATACACACATATCAAATCTCTTTGATAGCGTTGATGATGTGATCTTTGTCTTACTGAGAAGTACATATACGTAGTTCGCTAGCAAGTGAAAGAAGAAGAAGAAGAAGAAGAAGAAGAAGAAGAAGAAGAAGAAGAAGAAGAAGAAGAAGAAGAAGAGTTGCAGGAAGGGGGAGGAAGAGGTGGTGGTGGAGAAGTAGGAGGGGGGGACTCTGGGTACTGATAAGGGCTTATCCAGAGATACGATGGCTGCCGACGACCGGGCCGTTCTCGTCAGTCTAAGCGTTCAGGTGCCGTCGATGAGATCGTCGTCGTCGTCGTTTTCGTCGTCGTCGTCGTCATCATCATCATCGTTAAGCTTTAACTATAGTGATTTAGTCGCGAGCAAGAAAACGCGTGTTACGTTTAACCAAAGATTAGTGCTATGCTGATTTGACTTGTACAGTCTCAACAGCCGGGGAACAACGACGACGGTTAATTAACGAAGATAGATAGATAATCTATTTAGAAAAATCTAGATAGATAGATAGATAGATAGATAAATAAATAAATAGATAGTTAGCTAGATAGATAAAAACTATATATATATATTAATATACGTAAAAGAAAAAAAGCAAAACAAGAAGGAAGAAAGTGAGAAGAGAAATAGAAGAAAGAAGAAAAATTAGGACGAGGGAAAACTATAAGGGGGAGGACGAGAAAGGTAAAAAGTGAGAATATAAGAAAGAGAGAGAGAGAGTGAGAGAGAGAAGAGAAGAAGGGAGAGAGGTGCTACCATGGGAGCAAAGGACGATAACGAACAATCGCAACCGTGGAAGCCCTTAATCGTCGTTTTCACGGCGCCTCGAGTTTTTAATTTGACGCTTTAGAGCGCGAAGTGGCCAACGGCAAAAAGAGAGAGAACTCAACGTTGAAGATTCCAAAGTAAAAAATAAAGAAAGAAATAAAGAAAGAAAGGAAGAAAGGAAGAAGGAGTGAGTGAGAGAGAGAGAGAGAGAGAAAGAACGAAGAGAAGAAGAAGAAGTGGGTGGAGGAAGAGTGGGTGAGGGGTTAGAAGGAGAACCTGAAGGTGGAGGTGGTGGTTGTGGTGGTGGTGGTGGAGGAACGGAGGAGAGTGAAGAGCGGGAAGAACGTTAAAGAGTAGGAAAGTGAGAGGTGCGAAGGACAAAAGCCTTAAGAGCCGTCCCAAGAGACGAGTTCTCTTTTCGCGCTAACCTACTCTTTTCGGCCCGCAGGCTGCTGCTGCTGCTGGAGCTGCTTCTGGTGCTGCTCTTTTCCTCTCGTAACTTCTCTCCACCACCCCACATTCCACCCCTTCTTTCTCCTACTCCTCTCATACTCCTCTCATACTCTTCCTCCTCCTCATCCTTTTCTCATACTTTTTTTTCATCTTTTCTATTCTCTTCTCTCTCTCTCTCTCTCTCTCTCTCTCTCTATTTCACTCATTTCCTTTTTTTTTTCTTTTCTCTTTTCATGTCACCCTCTCTCAACAAACTTGTACAATTTTCGTTCGCTAAATTATTATTCGACTACTATTTCTATTTAACGATTCCATTGATTTCTAATTTTCTTACCACGGTATCTTTCTTCTCTCATGGCTTTGCCACCTTTTACCAACCACCCTCCGTCTCTTCTCTCATTTCTTCTTTTTTTTTTATATTTTTTAAATTTGTCCAAGGGTTGATATTTTTGAAAGACTCGTTTAGGAACGAAGTGTGACTTTATCTCTCAGGTTAGATTTTATCACACAATGTACAATAGATAAGAAAGTATGTTAGCTTATTATTTTGGTAAGAATATCTTCTTTTAGGTGTTTTCCTTCTTGTGTAATTTGTAGGTATAATTTTAAAAAAATATAGTTTTCTTTCACCGAATCACACGTGCATGATTTCTTTTGAGATTTGTATTCGCATTTATTACACGAATTAAATGTTTGCTCTTAGACGGATTATTTCATTACCAGGGATCGTTAAATTATGGTCATTGGAATAATGGGGATTTGCAGTACTTCAAATTTAATTATTAGGTTATTTTTCTTTTGCTACGTTCCGTATTAAGTTTCTTTAAATGCCTTATCGATTTTAATTATTTCCTTGTAATATAAGAATTATATAACTCATTGTTTATGGTTAATTTAGAATTTTTTTTATTCCCAAATCAAACATGGTTCTATCATTCTTTACAAATTTCTTTTATTATTTTAACTTTTTACATGCCATTTACCATGTCAGTCCTTACGTTTATATAAATAACTAAATATTTCACACCATATTTGTTTTAAGATATGATAATGGCTATTTGAGGTACCAGGGGAACAGGGGGAGTAAGGGGGACTATCTTTTCGTAGGGTGAACATAATATGCTTGCGCTCGTCAATTATTTTTTACTTTTTCAAAAAATTCACCCACCCTGTTAGATTTTTTTTACTTGTGTTGTTTTCTAAGGACCGTGGGTCAGGCGAAAAACTGTGAAAGTGAAACTCTTGGTTGTTGTTACGTTATTTGAAAATGGGAAAAGTGTATTGTTCGGATTGATGGGAGAAAAAATGAAATTCAGAAAAAGAGAGAGAGAGAGAGAGAAAGAAAGAGAACTGTGTCTCCTTCAATTCTTTCTCTCCCTCTCTCTTTCTCTTTTCCTTTCTTTCTTTCTTACTCGTTTCGTTTCGTTTCGTTTCGTTTCGTCTCGTCTCGTCTCGTCTCATCTCGCGTCTCGTCTCGTCTCGACGTTTTCTCCTTTTCGCAAGCACACAAGCTGAGTTTCTAATTAAACTTAAACTTTTAATTGACTCGTTGTAAAGCAGAGTTCCTAGTAAAAGGCCACCGAACGTAGTAGGAACGCTCGGGCTCATTCCTTTTTCTCCTGTTTTCACTTCTTTCCTCTGATATTTCTCATCGTCATCGGACCATTCCATTCCTACTTCTTCTTTTTCTTCTCCTTCTTATTATTATTCATATTTTTGTTATCTTCTTCTAATCTTTCTTCGTATATTTCGAATACGCGATACCACTTGTATGTATTTTTTGTTTTCTCTCTTTTTTATTTCTTATTATTAATAAAAATAAAAAAATATAATTTGAAAAAATGCTAAAGAATATAATATGAGAGAAAAGAGACTAATAACGACGATTGGTTGAAAATTAGAAAATTAAATAAATCTCGGATAATAGAATATTAATTAGGATCGTTAGTATCTTCTTAAAGTATATCTTTTCTTGATATCTTGTTTCTCTCTCGCTAACGTCATCATCTTCGAATTTTATCTTCACAGAAGTTCCAGTGCCTTCTTCTTCTTCTTCGGCCGTGCGACGATCTATCGGTTCTGACAGAGAACGTTTCAGGAAGAACCTGGATTAGATATTGCGGATATTTCTCTCAACAAATATAAATCATTCAAAAGCAACAAAAAGAGAGAAAAAGAAATCATAAACATTTATCGTAGGAGATAATCGTGAGAAAATTGTTCGGGAGTGTGCTTCAAAAAAAGCAATCGAGTGTTTCGCGTGTTGCCATATATCGTGTTTTTATTCACCAATTACACACGTACATTAATTTTTATATAATTCACACACACATACATATATATATATATACGTATAAGTATATGTGTGAGATCTTTATCCTTGATCGTATCGATTCGTGAATCTTAACCAACGAGGGTGGTTTGGGGGTTGAAAACCTTCAAACCGTAAAAGACAGTAATCCTGTCTTCCTTAAGGATAAACGAGGAGGAGAGAAGGAGGGAAAGAGGAGAGCTGGTGGTGACAAGGAGAGCTCCAATGAAAATGCTTCAATCACTTAACGCCCTGGCGGGAAAAATCTCGCCTAGTTCGCCTACTGACAGCAACGCTAATAAGGTTCACATGCATAACAACAACAACGTAGTACACCATCATCATCCTTATTCGAAACAACTAACTCAACAACCTTCGCCAGCTTCCCATTCGAGTAACAACAATGATCAAAAGGAGAACACGTAAGTATTATTATTATTATAATACCTTATTATTCTAATTTTTCTTTTCTCATGTTAAGTAATGTAATAACTCGTTCAGTACAATTTACCCCCTGGATAAATTTTTTTCTTAAATAGAAAACAAAGATTCGACAAAGATGATTATATTTTGTTGTTTCGTTTGTAATTATTCAATCGTTCTTAATTATTTTTTATTTTAAATAACGATTGTGTCTATAAAACGAGCCATGATAAATAAGAAAGGTAAAAATAGGGAAAGAGAAGTTAGGTACGTTTTAGAATAGAATTGAAGGGGTGTGGATAATATCTAGGTGTAAAATCGGATTTAACGTTCCCCCCTCCCCGTTATATCTGCTTGTATCTTCTTTTGAACCCAACCCTCTGCTCCCATTACGTATTATTCTCATAATTCTATTGTTCTTGAATTTGCTGAGAAAATTGAGACTTTGCAAGTATATATACTATTATATATTCTAAGCGACTATATATGCAGTGAATTATTAAAAAAATGAACTATTAGATAGTGGTTGTAATTTCAACATTACATGGTATTCATTTAGTATTCAAATGCAATTCATTAAATACTTTGAAACAACAAATATATAACTACTTTCATAATTATGGGCACATATAACGCTGAATTTCTACATTTCATCCAAGGATAATAAAAAAGGTAAAGGTTATAGAAATTAATCGATAAAATAAACATAAAAAGATAAAATAATCCGATAAACAAGCTCAACATTTGACTTTATTTTTTATTAAAAAAAAAAAAAAACGATGTAACTATTACGATGTAAAAGAGAAAAAGAAGAAGAATGAAAAAATTACTGACGCGATTTTCTCTCTCCTTTTCTCTCGAATTTTATTATATTTTCTATCATTTTTTTTTTTCATCATTCTTACGCACGGAACGTATCCCGCATATACCTTCGTTAGAGAAGAATAACGCAAGCAACGGCTCTTCAACGGGTTCTCTCGAGTTTTCCAACCGTAAGCTTGGCAGTGTGCAGGTACAAGGAGGAAAAAAAGAAGAGGACGAGAAAGAGAGAGAGAGAGAGAGAGAGAGAGAGGGAGAGGGACTGAGGCTCACCCTCCTTTGGAACATTACGGTGGTGGCACGCCGAAGGGAGGTGCCCTTCTTCATTATTTCGTTACGCCACGTAAACGCGTTCTCCTCTCTCGTAGAGAAACGCGGCAGTAGCTTCTTCGTAGAACGGAACGAGAGTGAAAGCCTAAAATAACTCCCCGACATTCCTCGATTTCATCCCCCACTCCTTTTACCTTCCAACCCCTCAATATATATACACACGCGCACACATTTATATATAGGAAGAAGATGAAGGGACAACTTGGAGAGGATAGGAGAATGAATACGTATCAAGTATATATAAGTATATATAAGTATATAAGTATATAGGTATATAGGTATATAGGTATATATATACCCTCTTTTCAACCACCACCAGCACCACCATCAGCACCACTACTTTAAGCATCACCTTTGCAAGTTGTCCCTCCGTCTTCATCTTTTCCTTATTCTACAATCTTCTTCATTTCAGGATGAGGGACGAAGGATAGGAGTGAATGTCGCTAAAATATGTAGCCTCCCCTTCGTCCCCCTTTCCTTACCCTGGTTTTCATAAAATTCGCGATTCGAAGGGCGGAATTCCTCGACGGAGTATCAGGGATACGAAGCTCCGATAAACGCCTTTATGTCATCTCTCTCTCTCTCTCTCTCTCTCTCTCTCTCTCTCTCTCTTTCTTTATATATAGTTCATCTCTCTTCAACGAAACATTCTCAGGGAAAGGACACGTCCTGCTGGCACTCTGGAATTAATTCCTACACGTCGACACCCTTGATTTCTCTCGGCGCCGATATAGCGTTCCTGTCGAATTCCAACGCGAAAAGGAGGATCGTTAGAGACGTTGATTAACCGATCCATTCTCTCCCTCTTTCTTTCTCTCTCTTTCTCTCTCTCTCTTTTTGTTTCACTCTCATCATGTACAAGATTCTTCTCTCCCTGTTTTTATTTTTCTTATTATATCTTATACTTGAAATTTATAGCTGTTTATTATTACACACCGATCTAGCATAGATTATTGGTTGACACAGCGTTGCCAGATCGCTCGCAGTGTTACCATTCTCATTACTTTTTTAATACACCTTGTCTGTGTGCGTATGTGTTTGTTTTTTTTTCATATTCAATTCTTTGATATGGTTTTGTATGTTAAAAGGGCGTTAGGTTCAAGTCGAAAGGTACATTAAATAGGCGTGCAACCGTGCGAGAAGTTAGACCCGTGGTAACCTGTATCGCTCTGGGGAGAAATTCGCTTTACAAAAGGGTCGCAGTCGAAGTGGTTGAAAGAGAGAGAGAGAGATAGATAGAGATAGATAATAGGAGGGTTCCCCTTATCTAGATTCGAAAGCCCTACCTTGGAACGGAAAGTACATCGAAATTAATTTCAACCTGACGACAAGGCTGATATCTATCTATCTATCTATCTATTTATCTATCTATCTATCTACCAAGGGTACGTTTAGTAGATAGTAAAATACAAAGATAAAGTAAAAGAGAAAGAAAGAGAGTTAAAGTTAGAATTAGAAAAAGAAAGAGACAAATAGTGAAGATTGTATACCTCGTATTTGTTATAATTCTCGTTTCACGGAAATAAATATTAATAATGGAGGTGTTGTATCGGGTTAATTTAACCAATGAAATGTTCCAGGAAAAAATGATATTACTCTTTTAAAACTAACCAATATTAAAATACTTTTATATCAGGTTTTATACTCTCTCTCTCTCTGTCTGTTGAAAAGTAGTTTAAAACAAATATCCTTCTTATTCGTATTCTCGCAATTTTTCGTGACACACACATACACACAGAGAAATAAAAAGAGATAAAAAGAGATAAATAGAGATAAGGAGAGAGAAAGAAAGAGAAAGAAAAATAGAGGAAAGAAAAAATTCTTGATAACTTTAGCACGGATAGTCGTGTTCTTAGCCGGGATGATTCGGGTCTACGTCAAACGTATGTTTTTGGTTTTCTTTTTCTCGTCGTAGAGCTTTTAGAAAAATTAAATCCGGTACCTGCTACTTTGATAAAGATAGGAAAAGAAATATATATTCCAGTTTTCCTAGATCCTCAACCCCTCATCCCCCTTGAACCCCACTTCCCCTTTCTCTCTCTCTCTCTCTCTCTCTCTCTTTATCTATTTCTCTCTTTTTCTTCTCTCTTTCTCATCGTAAAGCAAAACGTAACGTGTAACATTCTACTCGTTGGTGGTTCTATCTCGTCCGAATCATCCAATAGAAACGGTCAAAATCCGCGTGAAGCAATAGTAGTGCAAATCCCGTAGGTAGTAGGAAAGTCCCAGGAAGATTTACAGAAGCCACTGACGGTAAAATCGAGAGACATTGGAGTAGTATAGAAAGCTCGTGATACCATTGTTAGGTTTCAACGTTTCAGTATCTTTTTGAGCTGATTCTGAGCTAACCATAATATCATTGTAATATCGATATCATTTCATCATCCTATCCTTACAACAACGATTATTTCAATCTCTTTCTATCGTTTCGTAAAATTATATTCATCTCGTTCAAGAAAATTTTCGATTATCCGCGATCAGCAAACCCTAATTATTTACTTTTCTTACAGGTTAAAAAATATAATAAAGCTGAGATAAAGTATCGAAGATAATACACGGTATGATCTAAACGCGTTTAATAAAAAAAAAAAAGAAAATAACAAAGATAAAGTATCGGGGATAATACATTTACAAGTTTCTTTTTTTTTTACCTACAAAAATGTTATTTACAGAATAATAATAATAATAGTAGTAAGAATAAAAAAATAAAATAAAAAAGGAAATGAAAATTGTCTGTTTTACCGAGAAGAAAAACAAGTACGGTTAATTTAGTTTCATTTCTATCTTTCTCTCTCTCTGACTTTTTGAGACGAGTGAAGGAAAGGACATTTGTCACCAGAATTCATAGCCGAATCCTACCAAAAGCTTTCTCGAAGTTTCCTATTCTTTCTTTTAGAATCATAGTAATAGTAGTAGTATAATATATGTATCTACGTGTATAACTCTGTCAGATAAGAGCTCAGAGTCAGGAAGTAAAAAAAAAAAAAGAAGAATAAAAATAAGGAAGAAAAAGATGAAAACTCAGAAGAGGATATCAGGAGTTGGATGGAACCAAACAAAGCAAGGAAAGCAAGGAAGAAGAAGGCAAGAAAACAACAAGCCTGCTGCTGCTAGTAATGCTTGCTTGCATTCTTTCTTTCTGCAGTATTGTCCTTGGTGAGAAAAATGCATGAAAGAGATCCAACAAGTATAAAGTAGAGGAAATTTAAAGGCGGATGAGATGAGAAGTAGTAGGCGAAAAATCTTCGCTAGGAGCAGCCAACAATAGACGCCCATCGTCTTAGGTAGGAAACGTTTCCTTAGCTATAATCTGGCTTGCTGAGCAAGTCTATGAGCATAGTGTTTGAGAATGAGACATATATATACATATATATACATAGTTATACATAGTCGGTGTTCGTGGTAGGCAGAAGCATTCTCTGGTGCAGTGCTTCACGCACGGCACGTATATACTGCACATAACCGTGATATTGTCACATGCCTCGGGCGTAAAGTCCCAAATTGTATCGGCGTCGCGTGCTGCATCTGCGAGAGACGATTCAGCATTTCTCTCTCTCTCTCTGTCTCTCTCCCTCTCTGTGAGTTTCTCTCTCTGTCTCTCTCTCGGTCTCTATTCTCATCCTCCTTGGATACCAGACAAAATCGCGTTTCACTGATTTCTCTTCTTCCTATAGAACGTGTGTATGTATACTTTTCTCTCTACTCTAGGTAAAACTAGAAATAGAACAATAATATCCTACACGCTTCTCCGATTTCTTTTCTTCGTGAGAGAAAATGCAACGCGATTCGGAGAGAATTTTATCCCTTTTTCTATCACGTTATTATCGAACATGCGTCTGGTTTCTCTATATCTCCCTCTCTCTTTCTTTTTCTCTCGCTCTCTGTCCAGCAATCGACAAATACGAACGTGGTTTACTCTTATCAATTGTGTGTATATATATGTTTGTGTGTGTGTGTTTAAGATGGTGTCATCTTGTAGTTGAAGACAAAAAAAAACAAAGGATTTTGTTATAAGGAGCAAACTAACGTCACGTTTTTCGATCCAAAGATTCAGATAAACCGTACTTGTTTGATAAAATCATTTATTTAATGTTTCTGTGTGGTTAGAGAGATAAGATTTATTTTTAACAAAATACTTAAGATTAATTTGTTTTATATATATATATTTATTTTCTTTTTATTTATTATTTTTATTATTATTCGTATGGAAAAATGAATATTTTTGGTGAAAATAAAATCGATTTTTATTTTTAAAGGAAATCATAACATATGTATATCAGATATTCTGATAATAAATATTTCGCGTGTCTCTAATTAAACAGATTATCGATTTGTAGTCGATTAAACCCACTTCATCGGTTTACATTTTCTGCCAAATACTTTCTAGCAAGCGTGTTGGAATTAAACAAAAATATTTGAGATAATATTATTTTCCTTAAAATATCGAATGAGAGTGAAGAACAGTTGGAAATAGAATTTCGATAGATCGATCTATTGAAATATTCTCGTAGAATAAAATACAAACACGTACGTATACGCACACACACATATATACACACATACACATTATGGTTGTACAACACTTGCCATGATTCGCATTAATTAACAACAAGAGGTGAAGGTAGAAGGAGAAAAGAGAAGTGGTACATCCTGGTTGATAAGGAATGATAAAAGGGTTCTAAAAGGGATGGGTTGGAACGTAAGCCAGGGGTAGGGTGGGGTAAGCGAGGCGAAAAGGAAAAGTTTACTGTCCCGGCAACCTACTTTTCGCTCTATCGTGTTTGTTCACCGACTCGTGTCGCATTCGAGGCGTTGTTTAAAGCGACGGTCCTTTGCAAACGAACAGGGAAGGTCTTTGTGAAAAGGGTTGTTATAATCGAGTACCACAACCGGTGTGTTCCACTTCTTCTTCTTCGTCTTCTTCTTCGAGTCCTCCCACTCGTTCGATGATTACCTGCTTGGCCTTTGTTTAAAGAAACGTACGAACAGAAAACTCGACTACGAAACAGAAAATCAGATTTCAAATAGGAAATATCATATTTGTCATAGTTTATCATTTGTTAAAGATTTCTTTTATTATTATTATTATTATTATTATTATTATTATTATTATTATTTCAGAAACCTGTACGCTTTATTTTATTCCATTGAAATGAAAACAAGAAAAAATAAAGCAAATAGTGGATAGAAAGAGAGAAAGAGAAATAAAAAGGGTAGGTAGATATAGTTTCCCACTCATGAATCCGATTTCTTTGACACTTAGAAATGTACACAGGAATCGTACGCGAATCGTATGAATAAACGATAAGGACGCATGTCAACGTAAGTTACATGGAAACACGGAATACGTGCTAGATCGGTAATACTCGTGTTGCACTCTCTAGGAAAACACAATTTTCTCTGAAACACGTAAACCAACCGATTTTCATCTTTATCTTGAATTTCTACAGATTTTTTTCCTATTCGTTCTGTTTTACTTTTTAATTCTACGTCCGGTTGAGAGTTCTTTTCCTCCCTCCTTTCCCCACCCTGTTCCTTCCCCTTTGATCGATCTAAACGATACACGAAAACGTTTTAAAAGAAAAACACGTAATAAAAAAAAGAAGAAGAAGAAAAAAAGCTACTTTTCCTACGAACTACGAGTAGTTCCAATAAACGAAATTGTTTTTCTGTTTTTTTTCTTTTCCACGATTGGATCAAATTTGAGGAATACTTCGAATGCATCGAAAACTATTATAATCCTCATTTGAAATTTCAGATTTAAATTCGAGCCTTTTTTTTTTATTTTTTGAATCGAACCTAGTCTACCTTCGACATTGAATTCCAAAAAAAAAAGAAAAAAAATCGGAATCGCATTAGCATGTTATTGGGTGTGTTTGTTTACTTCGAATTAATCGTCACCCTTTACCCTTCACCCTTCACCCTTCACCCTTCTCATAGTTGGATTTTGACGATATGGGAGAAAAAGGAATGGATATCTAAAGGGTTGAAATAAAAATTTACCAAAAAAGAAAAAACAATAATATATCATTGATATATATATATTTTTTTATAAATTTAATATTGCATATTTTAATCAATTAATTAAAGTTTCTTTTATTATTAAAACTTAATTATTTAATAACGAAATGATTTTACTCAACAAATCATAGAAACATTGGAACATTATACTTTATTTTTGCTATTTGATCAGGAATACTAGGATCATTATTAAGATTTTTAATCCGATTAGAATTAGGTACACCTGAATCATTATATATATGTATATATTCGATATCCCAGTTTGATTTCACGAATAATTACTAATACTCCAGGTATAATAAACCTTTCGAACAAATTCGAATTGAAACGTTGAAAATGAAGACGACGACAGAGGAAAGAAAAAGGAAATCAAACGTTGTGTAAGTTAAAAAAAAAAAAATAGATGAGAAAATATTATCTCTCTCTCTCTCTCTTTCTTTCTTTCTTTCTCTAGAAAATCACGATCGGAGAGTTTAATACTCGTAGTGGCTTAGACGATATTCTCTTTCTCTCTTTCTCTCTCTCTCTCTGTTTCACAATGTAGCTTCGTGAGCGACGTGACGCGGTTGAATTTGATCCTAAAAGGCAGTGTCGCGTGTCTCGGCGGTGTTAAAATCCTGCGGAAAGGAAGAGGAGAGGACGTTGAGCAAACGAGAACGAGAACTAGAGAGAGAGAGAGAGATAGATAGAATGAGATAGAATGAGATGAAAAGGAAAAGGATACACAGAGACGAAGAGAGACGTGGAAAGAGTGGGAGGAAAAGAGAGAAGTATGGGGGAGGCATGTGGGGGGATGGGAGATGAAGGGGGGAAGAGAGACCGCTGGAAGGTTTATTGGAAGGATGGAGAGTTAATTAAACGAATAAATAACGTAACAAAGCCTCGAGGGAAAGAGAGAGAGAGAGAGAGAGAGAGAGAATCGCGATCCTCTTTCAGAGACTCCTCTCCGTACTGCAGATATATCCTGCGTTGGTTGCACCCTCTGCAACCCATCCCACCCACCTCCCTCCTCCTTCTTCTCCTCTTCCTCACTTCTCCGTCTCATCCCCTTTTCCGTTCCATTATTCTCTCCGACCTTTTCTACGAGCACGCGATGTTCTGTGACGTTCTTCTCTCTCTCTCTCTCTCTCTCTCTCTCTCTCTCTCTCTCTCTCTTTTTATTGTTCTTCTTCTTCTTTTTTTTACCTTCTTGCTTGTTACTATTGCATTTTTCTTCCCCTCCCCCACCTAAGCTCTATTCTTCGTTCATTTACTTCTTCCTTTCTTTTCTTACTTTCTTACCTCAGATTTGACTCTCCCTTCTTCGTATTACTACACTTCCCCACCCCTCTCCTCACCCTCATCCTTATTTTTTTCTTCTTCTTTTAGCGATGTCTTTATTGGGTTCCGAATATTTTCATCATTGGACAATACTTATGCCACCATACCGTATCGCGATAATGACACTTGTATTATATTTGTCTATGGTGACATTATTCTTTTTATTTATTTCCTCGTTTAGTTTCATTTTGTTTTCTCTCTTTTTCTGGAACTAAGGCAGAGTGAGAGACTGAATGAGAGCATATGTTTCTTCAGAAAGTTAATGAAAATATTAAGTCGTCATATAAGTTTCTTCATTATTTTTTAATATAAAATATTTCTTTGTTTTGTGTAATTTATATATTATTTTATTTAACAATATACAATTTTATTTCTATTACCTTGTTCATAATACTATGGTATTTAATATTATTAAAATAATATATTAGGTTGTCAAATATAAAAAGTTAATTAAGAAAAAGGATGAAACTTATAGGACAATCTAATATATTATATCTTTCTAATATTTTATTTCTATGTTTTTTTTTATATTTTAAATCTTTACGGTCTCTCTCAACCGAAGTTTTGTTATTCGTCGTTCGACGAGCCATCCTTGAGAAATGATAACATTGTGTTTACGTATAAAACGTTTTTATTAAGGAATGGTTTGGTTCGACGCGTAAATAAACAACATTGGTAGTTAGTATGACGTGTATCGTCGTTGATGGAAGAACGTTTTCTATCCATCCATCTCGGTAACTGATTTTTCTATTCGATTTATTGTATTTATTTTCATATCAGATTAGAATTTTATTTTGCTTGATAATTGAAAGTTTTTAAATCCAGTGTGTCAGATTTTCATCTAAATGGAAAAGTTTTTTATTTTACTGGAAGATGATGAACTATTTTACACGTGGTAGTAATGGAGCTTATTCAAAATAACGTAAGTCACAATTTGAGATTTATTTTCTACGATCCCGTATAAACGTCGTTAATATATTTTTTTTTTTGTTACTTTCATTAAGAACAAACGAGTTCATTTTAATTACGATTTGCAATTGGTTGCGCTCGACGTTAATAACCATCACGAGGTATATAACAGTCAGTGTTTTCAATAATTCATAAGAAACGTTCGTTGATCGGTTGTAAATAGCAAGTAAATATAATGGTTTCTTCTTCTTCTTCTTCTTCTTCTTCTTTTTCTTCTTCTCGGCACTTAGCATTCAAGGAGGACATTCGTATACGACGTAATCGGGAAAGGAACTAAAGAAAATAACAATGGGAATCGCAAGGCTTATGAATAATGGAGAAAGTACCAACCGAACGAGTCCGACGATAAGATCTTTTCTTTTTTCCCCCATTTCTCTTCCTCTTTCTCTCTCTTTCTATATTTATTTCTCTTTTTATTTAATTTTTTTTAATACGTCGAAGCAACAATAAAAAAAGAAAAACGTTAAATCAGTCCATTTAAGTGAACAGTTGCTGCCCTATGCGTTTATATTTTAAACATTGTATGTGTGTGTGTATGTTTGTGTGTGCGAGTGAATGAATGAAAGAGAAAGACACATAGAACGAAAAGGGTTCCCGAACACGCAATTGTCGAAACCGCAAATTAATGGTGGGGAGGGGAGAAGGGGGGGATCTTCTCTCACTCTAATTCCGAGTATCATGGTGTACCGCAGGGAGTTCATAAAAATCTACGATTGCTAGTTGTACGTCTACCTAATTTTCTAACGCGATAGTAGTTGGGTTCTGTTCTCCATCAATTATGTCGAATACAGGTAACCAGTATTAAAAAGTATTATTTATTTTGTATTTTGTTTTTATTAAAGAATGGTAGATATCAATCTTGATAAAATGAATCTACCGTTAAGTGTAATAATAATACTAAACGTTAAGAATATTCCTATCATTATTTTCTTATCATTTAAGATTATCTGTTATTTTTGATAAATATTTCCTCTGAGATACTTTATCGAATGATTCAAGATCACTAACGATTATTATTTCTTTCAAAATTCGGTTTGACTAATTGATTCAACTCTCGAATTAACAAAATTGTATTATGTTTATAAAAAGAAAGAAAATATTATTAGTCATGGTGTGTGTTGTACAATTACGTGTCACAGATACGTATTTTTATCATTTCAGGTTAATCGATGAGGAAATATTTTTTCGAATATAAAATAATGTTGAATTATATCGATCTGGTAAAGTCAATGATGAACAAATAAATTTGAAATAATTAAAAAAAAAAAGAAACAGAATTAATTGTAATTTAGCTTATGATTGGTTTTCATTTCTATGATTATTTTTATATATATGTAACAACCAATCGAATTTCTTGGAACGTACTTGCATTTATTATCGACGATATCACGAGAGAACTATGTCACTTTATATTCAAATACCCAATTTTCCGAATATCCAACTATTGCCAACAAAATTGTGAATGTATGTACATGGATAGTAGGGGGTGATGGGATGAGGAGAAGGTTGTGGGGATTGTGGGAGATAGGGGAGGAGGAAAACCATCGAATCGATGGAAACAATGATATAAATCATCGTTTTTATCAGTCTTATCCAGTCCTGTATTTTCGTTTTATCTATCGAGTTAACTGCCCATTCGTTAAAAAACAAAAAAAAGGAGAGAAAAAAGAAGAGGATAGAAGAGAAACGGAAAACAATGCTCTCTATTCGACTACGCGAAAAACGAGTGATTGGGTGTTCAACATAGGGAGAGGTATCACGAAAAATACTGGCTGCCCAGGTGAACGCTCTGACAAATACTGCCAATTTATTTGCTACGTCCACCGGGATAAACGTAAAAATCATTGTCGGTTTACTTAACGCCGTGTTATACGTGGAATACTACCTGCGTTTACATGTCCCAACGTTCTTTTTCTCGACTCCTCGTTTGTAATACGAACAACACGTCATTCATTTTATTCTCTACTTTTTTTTTATTTTATTTATTTTTGTATCTAAAAACTTTCATCGATAAATAACTTCTTTTTTTTTTTTAAACAAGACGAATAATTAATATTGCAATTTTATTAAATATATAAGGCTGGTAGAAAAATATTGTCGGGTTTTTTCATTGAACTGTGGCCAAAAATTCGACATTTTTTTCCACCAACCTAATATTTATATATATATATATAAAGGAAAAATATATGTATATGAATCGATGAAGGAAAAAATCTGAGGGGGAAAAAAAGAAAGAAAGAAAAAAGAAACGCACTTGTAAATAATGGTAGAAACACGGGAATAGTCGAAATTGTAATTAACGCGATAACCGAGAACATACGTGGTGGTCGCGTTTTCCCAAAGTACTTACGCTTGAAGCGCTCTCGAGCCCCAGGAAAAGAGGATTTGTCCGGCTGCCCGGATTTCCAACCATGTTCCAAACAAAGAGTATCGAGTTGCACGATGCGTGAAACAAGGTCACATGTAGAATCTACAAAGAGAGAGAGAGAGAGAAACATAGACATCCACACTCACAAATATACATATATATATACCTAAAATCTATTCTAACATAAGCTACATACTCGAGAATAACTCGGTCTCCTTTCCACATATTTCCTCTATCCTCGTTTTTACCTTTATTTAATCAATCAAATTTATACTTCTATCTAATATAATATACTTCTATCGAATAGAACTCATAAAACAGTTAATAAATCTATTTATCTATCCGAGTTGATATAAATTTGACCAAAAAGATGAAAAAGGATAGTTTATTAAATCAATATCATTATTAAACGATCTTTCGAATTGATTTTAATATTAAATTATTATATACAGTTCTAATATATTTATTTGTATATCGATTAATTTGATATCAAATTAATATACGGTTTAATTTGTACGAATAGGAAATAATATTCATTTTTAACTTGAAGGCAACACACTCATCGTTGGTTTCTACGTTCGTTCGTTGGTTCGTTCATTGGTTGGTTGGTTGGTTGGTTTGAACGATGGAAAATCAACGAGATGACAAGCGCGCTTATTCGTAAAGGAAATAGAAACGTGCGTTGTAGTTCGATAGGGATAGGGTGGACTGATGTGTGCGAAAGGATTCGAAGCATAAAAAAGAGACGCCAAAACGCAAAAGAACGCAGAAACGCGAACGAATAGTTGAAGCGTATTCGGACTCACGAACGAACGTGCATTCAGTTGGATTCCAACATAGAAGCTATTCGACGAGGGATAGAAAGAAAATGAGAGAGAGAGTGAGAGAGTCGAACTATTTCGTTGCGTTGGACCTATGGGAATTTTATAGGCAAGGGATAGAGAACTCAGACCGACAAAGGATCGGGGGGACTTTAGGGGGGCTGGAGTTGGCAGGGAGGGAGGGTTATAGAATATTTCATAGGATTTTATTTTATTACATGCTTTTTTCATTTGTTCGTTCGTTCGTTCGTTCGTTCCTACGTTTGTTCGTTCATTCGCCCGGTATCATAGAAAATTTCTTTCTCTCCCTAATTCTAGCTTTTTATTAATATGAAATGAAAAAAAAGACTATAAATAATTACATAGGTTTTGCAATAATATTAGGTTGTCAAGTATGAAATGGAGCAAAAAAAATGCACATAATTGAATTGAAATCTAATAGTTTCATAGAAAACGCGATATTTTTTTAATCGTGTTCCTTTATTTCTTTCGTTCGTTCATTTGCCTGGTATCGTACAAAATTGTCTTTCCCTATATATATGTGGATTATGTTTTATGTAAAAATAAATTAAACGATTTTAAATATAGGTTCGTAAAAATAGTTTCATATTGCATACGTTAAATATTTATAATTTGTCCTTCTCGTAGAAGGGGAGGGACGGGGGAGGCTGGAAGAGTTACAAACTGCATTTCATAACGTAAGCTCGTTTAGATCTGCCGATCTGGTCCAGAAGAGAGTTTTCTCAGGGTTGAAACATTAGATACCATCTTTAATTTATCTAACTTCTCATTACACACACTGGTATGATTTAGATACACGTATACACATGTATTATCAACTTTCTGGACGTAATCCAGAGACTTGAATTCCCTTTTTTAGATATTTCTTATCGATAAAATACGTCCTGTCTTAATTATCTCTTATCCGAGAATATAAATGTAATAAATAAAAGTTATATTACTTTAAAAATCGTATATATTTAGAATAATATATATATTAATTAATCATACCGATTATTATAATGATTTAGTTTCATAGATTTTTACCTAGGTACCCCCTACACGTTTTAAGAAACAATTATTAGAAGGAATAAGGTGGTGCACTTTTATTTGCCAATTAAACTAACCCACGTTACGTGTATTGTGCATTCTAGTTATAATTGGAGGTAAAGTACTTCACAGTTTATATGTATACGTGTTTGTATGTATATGTATTTGTGTCTCTTATGTGTATGTGAAATGCAGTAAATTTTAGTTCAAGTATATACTACCTGTACCAACTCGAGAAGATCATTAAATTCTAATGACAAGATGTGATATAATTAAAGCAAATAAGATTAAAGAAAATGCTTGAATACCTTGGAAAAAAAAATATATATACAAATATATATATTATATATATATATATATATATATATTATATATGTGTGTGTATGTATGTATTTATGTTAAGATTTTCCTGAATCGATAAGAATTTCCTGCTCGTGTTTGTAATGCACGTAACGCACGTGCGAAAGGTGTTGTTTTCATCGCGTTCGTAAATGCTCCTATAATAACACCACGACACGAACTTATGGTTGTACCACGATCGAAGGTGGTAACGTTGGACCAAGTTCCGGGGTATGTAATGTATGTACGTGTACCTTGTCATTATTCGATAATACCTATCTACGTTGCATCCCTGGACAGGAACCAACGTACGTGTTGGTAAATTACAATATGGGACACGACAATCTACCTCAGTGGTCTTCACATTTATTAACAAAATTCTTTCTTTTTCTTTGTTTTTCTTTTATATATAAAATTTTGTTCTTTTTAAATTCAAAATTATTGAAAAACGTATGACCTATGATTTAATGTTTAAAATACTTACGATTTATTATAAATTGTCTTTTTCATATTTGTATATTAAAAATCTTTAATACATTTTCAATATAAATTACAATATAATTGGACAGAACATATAATTCTATTTCGGTGGTCTTCAAAATTTTTATATTTTCTTTTTTTTTTAAATAAAAAATCATTCACACTTTCTTGTATTGATCAATGATTCAATGTAATAAGAAAATTTCAGTAATAACACGTTTCAAGTTATATCATTGGAATATAATAAATACGTGCCATATTTATTAGAAGAATAAATACATAAATAAATATTCATTCATTTAAAACGTCCAGGTATTTTAAATTTGTAAATGCACGTGTTATATTCATCGCGTATGAGTTCTTTGAAAAATCGTTTCTCACTTGGGAGAGGAAGAGAGTGTGTAGAAGCTATCGGAATTTCAAGAGCAATGGCATATAAACGAGCATTCAGGATACAAACGTTCGGTAGTCACATTCGCGTGTTGCTATCGTAAAAATACAGGAATAATATTGGAGTCGATCCTACAACTCTCTCTCATTCTCTTTCTCTTTATTTTTTTTCCTACGAGGAGCAAAACGTTCGACAATTTTCAAAGCGATTTAATGAAAGTGATAAAAAAAAAAAAAGAACATCAAGTATTGTAAAATATGTTTTGAAGTTAATCGATGAAGTGATATGTCATTAATACGTTCAACGATTCAAGTTGTTTTTAACATCTACAAATAAAAATCTATGATCTTATAAAAAAGGAAAAAAAGAATAAAAAATACGAGATGGGTTTTAAATAGTTGTTGGTAGGTTATCATCTATCACTGATATTACTCTCTCCTTTGCACCCACCCCTAATCCCATTAATAGCATTCGGCTAAATTTAAACTTGGTCGAGAATTTCGAACGATGAAAAATTACCTATCTCTCGAGTTTTGCGATTTGATATATATTTATATATATATATATATATATATATATATATATATATATATATTTATTTTCTTTTTATTTTATTTATACACACCAACACACGCACGTACGATGTTCCACCGAATGTAATTTATGGTTTTGGGTACCTAAAGGTTCATACGATACTACTACTACCTACTGGTTGATACATAATGTGTTACACTATCGGCAAAAGTGTTTCAAGCCAATACGTAAATTCAGAAACATAAGAGATTTGAATAAGAAAAATATTGCAAAACAAAAATGTACAATTATAATATGTTTCTCAATTGCAGTCCGACATATTTCTGTGATAATCGTGATCGTTTATTTAAAAAAAAAAAAAACAATAGAAAAGAAAAGAATTCCCAGCTTTTTCGATCAATGTATTGACCAAAAATACCCACACATATACATTTTAAATCTAACAAAAACGTATTCGCGCGTTTATGGTTAAACTTTGATAATGTTGAGGTAAATTATAACAGTGTGAGGAAACATTGGACGATAATAATGATGGATATTTGTAAATCAGTAAGTAAATCGTTCATTAGTTAACTCCCGAAGCTTTCCTACGTTTGACTATCCTAATTAATCTTGTTTAACGAGCACGGCATATAACGAGAATGGAAAAACTATTATTTCTATCCGCATAAAAGGGGATTATCGATTTACAACACCAAATTTATCATTCGAGAAAATCCAGTCGAGTATAG
Source organism: Mischocyttarus mexicanus (assembly GCA_023678845.1). Classification (NCBI taxonomy): domain Eukaryota; kingdom Metazoa; phylum Arthropoda; class Insecta; order Hymenoptera; family Vespidae; genus Mischocyttarus; species Mischocyttarus mexicanus. Next base: position 2,900,829 of record JACGTP010000012.1, on the reverse strand, counting down.
TCCAGGCTATATCCGAGCCTTAGTTCTCTCTCTCTCTCTCTCTCTCTCTCTCTCTTTCGTGTGTTTAAAATTAAATAAGAAAATTAGACCAACATTTCTATCAACGGTGGATGTCAACTTTAAAAGGAACGAAACCGTTTAGTCGCCAAACTTTGTCGCACTTGGCTCTTAAACTGTGTTGAGTTTTAAACGATTTATTCAACTTACTCTCTTGAATTTTAGTAATTCACACGCTATTTCTCACTGGCTGACAATTATTTCTATAAAAACAAAAAAAAAATATATATATATAAAAATATACAATTTTACTCGTTCGTGTTATGTAATATACAAAAAATAGTAATAAAATTTTCATAAATCAATCTAACAATAAAAATTAAATAATTCATTGATATATGAATTTACACGAACAAATATAATTGTCTGTTTTTCTTTTTTTTCATTTGCATATTATTTGAGAAACACGGGATACACGTATAAAAAGAAGAAGAAGAAACAAAACATAAAAAATTTGTAGAAAAATAAGTGAGAAGGGTATATAACTATAGTGTTTTGTTATAGTAAATCGTTTTTGTACGTAGAACGTTATACTAGCCAGCTATTTCCGATGAAAATAAGTAATCGTGAGTCACACTAGAGTCGCGAGGAATACCAGCCGGCCTGTTAAACAAGCATAATCTCTATTTCTCTTCTCTCCCTCTCTCATCCCTCTTACCCCCCTCCCTTCACTTCCCTTCCCTTCCCTTCTCGCGCTCTTAAACGAACCTGGCTGTGTCTTTCTGCCAGACCATATTCTCTGTCTCTGTCTCTCTCTCTCTTTCTCTCTCTTTCTTTCCACTTGTTTCTCTTTTAAATCTTCTCTTTCTATCTTGAAGTATGTATAGATGGTCACTAAGAGAGAGAGAGAGTATGTTTAGATTCCGGAATATGCGAGTCATCCCTACCCCCATTCTCTTTAGAAAACTTAGAATGCATCTCTACCACCGGACCTAGTGTCAAATTACCGTTTTCATATAAACGCGAACTAGCTGACCGTAATCATCAACCGGTTGGATATATAAATAAAATCTTACTTTGTGTGTGTGTGTGTATGTATTTTCTACCATTTAAGGTTAATAAAACCTTTTGTTCTTTTCATTTCCTATAGGGTTTAATAATTTTCTGACGTGTGTTAGGGCTGTTGTCTGACTTATATAAAATCTGACTTATATAAAATTTCCCTTTAACTGAAAACAACAACTATGAACAATAGAGGAATTGTTATTTTATATTTTTGTTTTGTTTTTTTAGTTTACTTTTTTAGTTTACTTTTTTAGTTTGCTTTTTTAGTTTGCTTTTTTAGTTTGTTTTCGTAGATATTCATAGTGAAACGTATATTCGATCGGGAACGAGATTGAACGTTTTTGTGGGGAAGGGGGAGGATCTTTTGTCAAAATATTCCGACGTAACATGGAAAGTTTAACTAACAACGAACTAGGAACCCGACGAAACATATATATATGTTATACGTACATACGTACAAATATATATAGCTTCGAGCTGCGAAACGATAACGTACACACAAGGAAGCATTTATGTGGTGAGCTTGGAAGGGTAAAAGAGAGAGAGAGAGAGAGAGAGAGAGAGAGTACCGGTTTGTTGCAACTATACCCATCCTCCCCCTTCGGTACATCGATCATACTCTTCTCCCGTTCGTGGTATCCGTTAGTGTGTGGTTTTCTTGTTTGTTTGATTTCATCGTCTGGTACGATTTGTAATACAAAACTAAATTATTTCATGACTCTTTTTTATAAAAGAAATTTTTTATTCTTCTTTTACATTGTTTTTTTTTTTAAATAATAGTATGCAAATAATAATAATTTTATATCGAATAAAAAAAAAAGAAATTATCTATCCTTAGTTTATTTGTATTATTTATATAATTTATATATTATTCATATATTATTTGTATAATTTAAAATAGAATAATGAACATTGATGGTACTTGAGAGAGAAAGAAGCAATTTGAAATTATCAAACGTTGTTTCGATCTAACAGATCATTTCTTTTTTCCTTATATCATTTGATATCAGGTCCATCTCTTTCTCGTATGAAAAAGGATATTTTCGGCACGTTTTCGAATCCCACAGGATGGGTACCATGGGAATTTGGATCATCGTAAAGCCCCCGACTAGTACATAAAATCGTCCTGTCGTCCTCCCACGATTCCTACGCCAAGTCTCGCGACATCACTTTTATTCTCCTAACCGTTTCTTCGTTCAGGTTTTCGATCGTGAGAATGCACACCATCTTCTCGTAAACACGCTTTACCATCACCATCACCATCACCACCAACACCAATACCACCACTACCACCATCGATCGTCTACGTCGTCGTTTTCCATGCCGTAACACCGAGGAAGAAGGAAAATAGAAATTCCAACGATTTCAAAGTCGTATTACGATCGCTTGGAAAAGTACTTACCCAAACGGGAATTTTTTTTTTCTTCTCTCTCTTCTCGGAAATGTAGAATTTCTTTAATACTATTCTACCTGCCGGACGACGTATGCGTTTATATTATGCACATTCTCCCTCATGTGAGTTAGACTCACCTACACTTATTTCCCAAATATTAGGTTGGTTGAAAAATTTTCCCATCGAATTGTCGCCAAAAATCCGACATTCTTTTTTCCACCAATCCAATATTTGCCCGGTGGTATACTTCGTTTTTTTATTCGATTCCTACCAGTTTCATTATCTTTAATATTATTTTCGTAAATAAATAGGAAGTTCTATGAAATTACATCACGGTTATTTTATTTTATTTTATTTTATTTTTTATTTTGTGGGATAAACCCTCATTAATACAAAATACAAAAAAAAAGAATTCACTTAGAAAATAAAGTTCAAGATAATTTGTTATAGAAGATATTGGTTGAAAGAATACTTCAACTATGCTGATGAATAGTGATTTACATGTAAAAACATTTTATTAAAACATTCTATTAAGTTTCTTTTTTCTATTAAAACGTATTAAAAGCATTTTATTAAACCGTAATAATACATGCGTAATAATTTTCATTCCAAACAAAACAAAAAAATAAAAAAGATATTGATAAAGTGATAGAAGAGGGGGTGAGGAAACAAAAAATAAACGGAATGACGAAAAAAACACAAAAAAAAGGAACAAAAACGAAAGAGAAAAGGATATAAAAGTCCTCTCTGTAGCGCGTAAAAATAGTTGCGCGTTTGGGGAAAAAAAAATTAGGGTGAGGGGGTCGAGATAACGATCCTATAGGGCAGAGAAGGGCAGAGAAGGACAGGGCGGACGTTCGAATTTTTCAAATGTCACGCGACACCGGTACGAAAAAAAAAGACAAAAAAAACAATATAAAAAAAAGAAGAAAAAAATATTCGAAATAAAAATGCAACACGCACGATCGCGCGAGAAACGACGATCGTTTCCGGGATTTGCGTTCCGGTAAAGCGTTCTCTCTTTCTCTCTTCTCGGTCACCCTTTTCTATCTTCCTGGCCCCTTTTTTTCTTTCTTTTTTTTTTATTTTTTTACAGCAGCAGCAGTAGTAACAACTCGCAAAACTGCTATTTTCTCGTTGTTAGTATAATCCACCCTCTTTCTCTCTCTTTCTCTCTCTCTCTCTCACTCACTCACTTTTACATTGCCATTTGAAATAGGTCAAGAGGACAACGCAACGGTTGCTATTATAACGTCGTTCCGTCGTTCTAATCATTTGTAGTTGAAGCTAAGCCAAGTTTTCGATATATCACGGAGCATCTCAATGAGCCGAAACCCGTGCAACACAACGTGGGACTGCCAAACTGGAACCGAACTATGCCACTGTACGTTGGCTTAATTAAGAATTAATAGTGTCTCTCATTCTCTCTCTCTCTCTCTCTTCGAAAACAAATTAGCATATATCTCAACCATGAATTTCACCTACGCGTTCACATTTACGTTATTTCATCCCTCTCCCCCGTTTTCCTTTCCTTCCCTTCCCACTCCCTCTCAACCTTTCTCTCTGACTCTCTCGTTCATTCGCACTTTACGTGTTCTCGTTTTCTTCTCCTACATCACCTATACTATACCATACCATACCATAACGAAAAGCATATTCAAATTCGGTCTCGTGTACGTGTCAACGACGATCGAGCGGTTATCGATGAAGCCACGTTGCTGGTTGTTGGTTGGCTGGATTGGCTGACTGGCCCCTTCCACCCCACTCCTCACGGTCCTCGCATTCACCGTTTGCGAAACACCGCAAAGCCATTTAATTCTTCGTGACCATAAATATCACTCGAGAATATTAATTGCCACGATGCTTGAGAGTTAATACGATATCGAAAATCTACAGCTGCTGGTCCCGCCAACGCACTATATTCAAACTAGCGAATGTGTGTGTGTGTTATACGTTTTCGTCGTCATCTATTCGCTAAATTGTTTTTTCTCTACGTGCTGCATTCTTCTATGCTGCAACCTTATTTTATTTTATTTTATTTTATAGATTCCATAAAATACGCGATTATCGACACCGCTTGTACGAGTTTTAGATAAGAAAATTAACGTCGATCTATGATCATTTGATTTGTGATTATGTCATCGATTTCGGATTATAAATCGCGAGTGTTTCGTGTGTGTTTTGCATAGCCCATAGTAATTAATCGTACAAAAATAATATTCGACCGATTAAACGACAAAACCAATTCATTCCTTCCTTGTAATATTTCACGTAGTTTTATATTTCCGCGAGTGTAACAAGCGTTAACGTTAAAGCATATGTTATTAATTTTCTCTCGGTTTCATACCGGCACCAGGATTATATTACCTCGTAAAATGAAATTAAGAGGTGGAAGGGTGGAGAGGGGAAGTCGTGTTAGGTGTGGATGATGAGACATTACGAGTCGAGTCAAATGTTTAAATCTCGTTTCTAGGTTTACGATCTCTAGGGTGTTCATAGTCTTCTCGAGGTTTGGGTTTAATCATTTAATTTCTATTAACCTAACAGAGAGATATTTTTTCTTCAAACTTTTAATCTTTTTTTCTTGTTTCAATGGAAAGGACATTCCCTTTTTCCTCTCTCCTCTTCTTAGTTTCTCATGTTTATCGTTTATTTATCATCTCATTCGCATACTTCAATAACGTATTAAGAAGAATGAATTTAACAAATCTGCGGGAATGTATATTTGAAAGTTGATCGGTTATCCAAGGATCTATCAATGTTTTCCGGTAAATGGGAGGATAAAATGTGTGTCAACCTGTTCGCTTAAAACTTTGATCAAAAATAACGATTGAGAGGATTCCAGTTTCTCTCTTTACTTCTACACTGTATACTGTTCTATTTCATTTTATTCTATTCTGTTCTATTCTATTCTATTCTATTCCATTCTATTCTATTCCATTCTATTCTATTCTATTCCATTCTATTCCGTTTTATTCTATCCCATTCTATTCTATTCTATTCTATTTTATTTTATTTACTTGTATTTCGTTCGGTTCGATTTTACGTCAATTTTTGATAAACCATTCTTATTATTACCAAGAGAGAAAAAGAAAGGGAGAGAGAATGAGATAAAAGAAAAGAAAACATATCTATTTGTCGAATAAGGGATGGATCGATGCCCTACAACCACCACACTACTACCATCACTATCACCCCTTGCTTTCGATAAAGCCAAAACGCACGTGCTTTAGTTGGGGTCGAATAAAATGGTGGAAATTGTATGGTGTTCCTTTAGCACCGTCTATGTCTCATTTTGCTGCACCTTAGAACGACCAACAGCTTTTTCATTATCACCGTAACATATAGAAAAAAAAAAAACAAGAAGAGGGTGGTACAGCATAGGAGAAAAAACGGAGGGTGAAGGAAACCCTTGACCCGAGGGTAGTGGAATTCGACAGAAATAAGAAAGAAAAAAAAAATGTTATCTTTTAACGAAAAAATCAAGCCTTTTCTCGTTGTCCCTATTTCTCTTTTCTATCTTATTTCTTCTTTTACTCACTTACGAAATTAAGAAACGGTTCCGTCACGTGGAACAACCAAGGCTGACCAAATAAAAAGGGTTGGAAAAAGGGTAAAGGGTTAGAGAGGGTTTTTCTATGAGAAACAATTCGTTGCAGGCACGACGAGTGTTGCGATTATTTCGTTTAGTTCCGTTCTGTTTCGTTACGTTAAGTTACCTTTTCTTTCTTCTTGTTTTTCCGTCCCCGACTCGTTAAGCCGAATAAAAAAAAAAACAATAAAAAAGAAATCTTTGTTAATTGTTTCTTTTCTTTTGATTTTTTGTTATTTAATTTAATTTTCTTTTCTTTTCTTTTCTGGTTTGTATTTCATCGCGTGTTTTCCTCTTCCGCTTAATTTGCAACGTTTGTCCGGTTCGTTGGTAGGAAAAGCAGCAACAGCAACAGCAAACGCACTTTACCACCACATACTCGGCATCACTGGGCTCTCTCGTAAAGTTATTTTAATTTGGCAATTGCGAAATCGGCTGGAAGATACGTTCTGTATACGCGATACCGCGATTAAAACACGTCCAATAATACAGTAACAGCCGGGGGCTTTTATGATTCCGTCGTTCTAAATAAACGTGTCGAATTGGTCGTTGCTAGGTAAAACACGAGACTACCGAGAGTATACGTCCATTCGTTCATTCGAGAGAAAGAGAGAGAGAGAGAGAGAGAGATGAGGAGAGGAGGGTAGTTGAGTGGGTGGTAGGAGACTTTAACAAATTTTCGAGGATCGGGAGACAGTTTTGCCTTTCAAATTTATACTCTATCGTTTTATCAACGATTAATGTTATTACATACGTTATATTCATACCATTCATTCCTTTATTTCTATTTGAAAACTATGAATATTATTATAAGTCAATAATAGTAGAATAATTTTTAAGACAATTAATATATCGCGAATGGATATGTATTAAATGACCTTTTCTAATTCACCGGTGTTCGAAATAATCTCATAAGAATAAAATTCTATGTGTGCGTATCATAATTCGTTTAAAAGAAGATTTGGTAAATGGTCTTTTCTATAAAAAAGTGTATTAGGTTAATAGTTCGACAAATGGTTACCACCAGTCTCTTATAGAAGTTTCTGTTAAATATTGAAATATTTAAAGAAGTGGATTATTTGTTATTATTTTTCATTACTTAAATATAGTTAATTAAATAATAGTAGTTGATATTAAAAAATTAATGATAATTAATGAATTGAGGCAATAAATAATTATTGTTTTGTTTCTCGCATATAACAAATTACGGTAGATGTAAAACGACGTGTGCATGATTAGAAACTCGAAATACCTTTGTCATGTAATAGCTGTCGGGATTGGTTAAGAACGATCTGTCCTTTAGGATTCGTTAGTAAAATTTCACTTTGAAAGAGTCGTCGCGTGTGAGTTGGGGGAACCGATCGCGTGCACCTAATTGTTCTTCTTCTCCAACAGTACTTCGCTATAAATTATTGTCAGACTGCTTGCTTGCTCGTCTTTACCGTATTTCCTAAGCTTGCCTTGAGCTTTCAGACCGGTATTAACGTCGGAAGCTCACAATCGATTCTTATATACTTCGGAGAGCTTTTTTATTTTTTTTAAAGAAATAAAATAAAAATACTAAAAGAGAGAAAGAGAGAGAGAGAGAGAGATCTTCGCGTGTCCGTTCAAATACGATTTGTCGTAACGCTGTAGAATTTATCTTTCAACTAGTTGTACTTTTTTTTTTATCATTCTCTCTCTCTCTCTCTCTCTTTTTTCGTCCTTCATTGTATTATGTTTTAAAAGCTTGAAAAAAGCTCTTCAGAGAAGAAGCGGAAACTCGAATGTGTTCCTAAACGTTTCTTTTTTCTTTCTATTTCTTTCTCTCTCTTTCCTTCTGTCTACATTTTTCTTTCTCTATCTATCTACGTTTCCCTCTTCTTCCCTAGCTTTCCTCTCAACCCCACTCAGTCTCTCTTTCTCTCTCACTCTCGTCGAGGGAACCCTTTGACGCGTCCTTCAAATGGAATGCATAATTTCTCGACAATCTTTTAAATCGTTTAATCCCCCTTTGCTCTGTGAATGTTAAAAACTCTCTTTTCTGCGCGGAAAATGGTAATGTGAATGGCGCTAGGGAAGAAACGTTTCCAGAAGAGGGAAAATTCCACGGGGTTAAAAACTTGCGTTTCCTACTCCCCCTTCTTCTTTCCTTCTTCTCTTCTTTCCACCCATCCCTTCCTAGACGAGAAGGAACAGAACTCCTGGCAAGCTCCAATTTTCTGAATCATCCTTGGAAGAAAAGAATGCTGTTGCTGCTGTAATGTTGATGTTCTTAATGTTCGGTAAATTCTTGTCGCGAGAGATTAGATTTTCCAATCTTTTGATTGGTTAATACGCGTGTCTTTCAAATGGATTCGAAAATCACGTGTCATTATTTTCATCTACGTTAAACATTTAATTTTTGTTTCTTCCTCCCTCCCTTTATTTGATTTGATTTGATTTGATTTGATTTGATTT
>JACGTP010000012.1:2871202-2889175 GCA_023678845.1 Mischocyttarus mexicanus | reverse complement strand
GAAGAAGAAGAAGAAGAAGAAGAAGAAGAAGAAGAAGAAGAAGAAGAAGAAGAAGAAGAAGAAGGTACGAGCAAAAGAGAAAGATAGAGAGAGAGAGAGAGAGAGAGAGAGAGAGAGAGAGAGAGAGAGAGAGAGAGAGAGAGAAAGAGGGATTGGGTGGAAAGTTGGGTGGGATGAAGGGAGTTACGAGGAGGAAGAGGGGAGGGAAAGCTTTGCCTTGCCGCGAGTGTAACGCAATAAATAATAGACGCAGGGTCGTCCGTTTCTCTGTCTTCTTCCCTCGGCAACTTCCCAGCCCCCCCGCCCCTTCGTTGAAATATTCAATGGTAGTAATGGCCTGAAACTCGTTGCTAACCCGCAGATCCACCTGTCGTTTGGGCACCAGATTCACGTCGGTTTTCGATTCTATACGTCTCATCCCTTCTCTTCTCTTCGCTTTCTATGTGTGTGTATGTATGTGTGTGTATGTGGTTGTGTCTTTCCTTCGTTCCTTCGTTCCTTCAACCATTGATCGTTATACTACATTTGGTAACGTCAATCTTCCTGCCACATTTATCCAAATCTTTCGATATTATTCAAACATGAACCATTAGATAGTGCTGTTGTAACTTCAATATTATATTGAATAAATAATTATTCAAATACAATTAATTAAACTTGGATAGTTTGCGGAAAAAAAGGAAATTCCTTTTTTGTTTCCTATGTAGATTGAAAATAAATCTTTTTAGGATCAAAGAGAGGTCGTCCTGTTGTGTGGGAAAACGCGTAACGAAGACAGATAATTTCTTTAAGAAGGAATTGGGACTATTAGAACAAAAAATGAGATAAAAGTGAAGTGAGAGAATGTGTACGAAAGAGAGAATGAAAGAGAGAAAGATCGATAAGTTTTATTCGATAGCTTTTGCGTACGGTACTGTAAGACTTTAGCTGTTAAAGTTTCTCTCTTCCTTGAAAATCTTTTCTTTTCGGTCTCGAACTTTACGATTACATTTCTCTCTTTCTCTCTTTCTCTCTCTTTTTTACACTTGGGAAGAAAGAATAGCGCGCTCGAGACTTTGCCTTTAAATTTGTAAGAAAAAAAAAAAAATTCCGCACCTCGTTTCGATCGATGGTCACCCTAACCCCCCTTTCCTCTCCTCTACCTTTCTACGTTTACCACCCACCCCACCTCAACAACCCCTTTTAACTTTCGTGCGTTACTTCGACATCGGCCTTAATCTCGATGAGTGCACCGAGAATAAAAAGCAGAGGCAAAAGGAGAATGAAATAAAATTGGGAGAATAGAATAAAGAAGGAAAGAAGGAAGAAAGGAAAGAAGAAAGAAAAAAAAGAATGAAAGGAAGGAGAGAATGGAAGAAAATTTACTTGCAAGAGCAGCATATCGAGAGGAGGAGGAGGAGTTCTTTCAAACTAATTCGTTCGCGCTAGTCACTTAACCTTTAGACACTTTAAACTAACGACCAAGATATTTGGCCTTGTTTGTTCGTCTAGATCTACTTGGCACTAATCTGTTTGCGTCAATTTGACACGCGTCCTAAGAATCATTCTCAAGCCGATGTCTAAAAAGAAAACTTTTATTTCACCATCGATCTCTCCCTTCTATCATATCTAAATCAACAATTTATAAATGATTGTATAATGTTTGATTTTTGTTTCATTTATTACTACCCAAGGGAATACATTTTTTAAAACATTTTAACGTATCGATATTTCATCTATACCAATTCAATAGGATTATCTTAATATAAAAAGAGATTTAAGTCAATTTCAATGACGAAGAAAATATTTTCTTTTATTTTAATAACGAATGATGTATAACAAATTTGTATTCATTTTTTTAACCGTGTTTGATTTACAAGTTACAGTACGTAAATGATTTGACAGCAAGTTTGTAGGTTTAACTTTAACACATTACCTATATTTTTTACATTAAACCCAATTACATTTCGCGTTACTAACACATATATAAGTTCTAATATGAGTCACAGACTCATATAACAGTCGAAACATGCATGATAAAATCTTTCTAATCCTAACTTAAAGTAACATTTTTTTCTTTTCACTCGTAATCTGTCTATATTCGCGTTATTTGTCTGATAAATTTTGTGACATTTTGTATTACTGTATAATAATCAGAGTTATCATTGATAATCATAATACCGTTTTGATGCAACATTATTGAGTAAATCAATTAATCAATCAATCAGTCAGTAAGTCATTCAGTCAAGCCAGTCAGTCAGTCAGTCAGTCAGTCAGTTCTTGACATAAGAAAGAAATAGGTAGATTTTTATGATAAATAAAGGCGAAACGTCGTTATAATAGAAAACAGTTCCCCCTTTTTTATTCCTATGGTAGGTGACAGTGATAGAACTGTCTGACCGTGGCAACCCCTCATACTCTGTACAAAGTACTATAGATATATAAGCTCGTAAAATATGGCAGGGATCATTAAAGTAGTATTTTCCCGGAGCAAATCGATTTACGATTACGAAGTCATCTGTTTTATTCATCCAACGACGAAAAACGATCGTAGGTTGGTGGTAGAGGTAGCGATGGTGGTGATGGTGGTGGTGGTTGCATGATAGCAAACATGAAAAAAAAAAACTAACGGGGCAACTCGTTCGTTTTTCTCAAACTTTGAAATAAAACTACTTCGAACGTTCAAGGAATATATTTTTTTCTGCTTCCTTTTTCTACTTTTTTTATTTCTTAATTCGTCCTGAAAATCAAGAAAGAAGGGAAAAAAAGAAAAAAAAGAAGAAGAAGAAGGAAATAAGAAAATTGGATAAATAGGAATACCTTTCGCACGAACAATTCTTAAATCGTCGAAGTTTGTTTCCTTTGATGTGTTCCCCTTTCCCTCAATCCTCCCTATCGCGTTCTACCCTCGGTTTAATTATAAAGTCCACCTTTAAGAGTGAGAGAGAGAGAGAAAAAAAAAGGATATAAAAGAATCTGTCAACCTAGTTTTTGTGAATGACGGAACTTTAAATGGTACGAAAGAAACTACTCGATCTTGACCCATTTAACCAACTTTCTTTTCCGTTTGATTTTAATGGTGTTGGGTTAACGGTGAAACAAGGTAAAACTGTTTAAAATACACGAATAAAAATAATTTTTATTTTGTAAATTTTTGCCCACAATACAATGATAAAATCCGACATTTTTTTTCCACCAACCAAATATATATTAGTTTTTAAATGTCACTGGAAGTAAATGTTTATGTAAGACTGGATGAGAAAGGACAAAAAGAAATGATGAAAATATCAACGAGCGTAAGAATAAAAACCGCGAGACAATTAAAATGCAAAGGTCGAAGGGAGATAAAGAAAGACATAAACATTTTCTAAAGATGATGATGAACTATTTCGTGAAGGTTGTAAACATTCAGTTAAACGATTTGGTCGTAGATAGAAGGAATTCCGAGAGGCGGTAAGGCTTACGGCAAAAATCGAACACTATTGAAAACGAATCAAATATACGTAAGTTACATAGGATGCATCCTACTAAAGCGTGATTGGCTTAAAGCCAGTTGGCTATATAATTGAACATTTCGTTTCCCTTGGCTTGTTCCATTGTCGTTAGTCGTTTAACCGAGACTCGCATGGTGCATAAATCAAGACAATTAATTACCTTTTACTTGTTAACAGTCGAGATAAACATTGAACAAAATATATTTATCAGAATAAAATGTATACTATATATATATTAGGTTGTCCCATAAGTTTATTCCTTTTTTTTAACCCCTTGACATAAAAATTAAATGAAATTTAATGCGACCGAAAAATTTATTCTACGTTAAAGAGATTAGTCAATTTTTATACGTAATATTTTATATTATTTTATGAATATTAAATTTCATAGTATTACGAAAAAGGTAGTAGGAATGAAATCGTATATCGTTAAGTAAAATAATGTAAAATACAACACCAAAAAAAAAAATTGTATACAGAAAAAATAAGGAAGAAACTTATAGGACGATCTGATATATCTATTTTCCGAATTCACCAATTTCCTTATTTTTTTTTATTGTGCCAAGCTCGAGCGATATTTTCGGTTAACTTTGATATGCGATGTAATTAACACACAAAAAAATAGGAAGAAGAGAAAGTTTTATAGATTGTGTTGATACGTCTCATTCCTTTAGTCTCAATCGTTTAAGCTAAACCACCAACGATAAAGATCATCCTATACACCAGTTTTTTATATACTTTTAAACGACCAGTAATAATAATTACGCTAGTACGATAAACGACTTTAGAGAGGAATAAGTTTACTGCGGTACTTGATGTTTTATGCTTTTCTAGATTGTTATTAAAGAAACGAGCTTTGAGTATATAGCATAGAGTTATCAAGTGTCGGGAAAAATTATTATTCCTTCTACACGTAAGCACAATTTCTAACACGATATTATTAAAAAATAATAATAATAATAATAATAAAATATACTTGAAGATTTTCAGTCTATGTCAACTGGTTATTTTAAAATCTAATCTAAAGTCTAATTATCCTAATGCAAAAGTCGTAGAGATTGTTCGAATGGGGAAGAGAGAGAGAAGTATCGATCGCAGATGAAAGTGTGCTTCGATCGTTCCTTCGAGAATTTCGTGGATTGCAACATTAAATGACCTGTCATACGGTTTGGTACGGCTAACGTAACTGTTATTTGAGGATCTCTACCGAGTTAATCCTCTTCCTCTATCTCGGTCCCGGTCCCAGGGGCATCAAATGAGTTTGCTTGAAATACTCGCCGAATACTCGCGTGGAACTATGTTGATCGTTTGCTAAACCAGTAGAAATTATCATCACTCGGATATGCTCGGTATACCTAGTTGACCATGAACGAATTCTACTAACGTTTACCGTATGTTACTACGAGTTAATTAAGCTTTTCCCTCCTATTGATTACTAACACTGCTTAAACTTCATCTGGATTTTTTCATTTAAAAAAGAAAAAAAAATATATATATATATATATTTATTTATTTGACGTATGAAAAATAAAACTTTTCATAGAGGAGAGGGGGAAAGAGATGTTTCATATTATATTTTTATTTCTATAAAATCAGGAAAGAATAATTTTTTTTTTTAAGTGAGCTGTTTTATATATGTGGTGAGAAGAGTGAAAATTTAACGATGATATTTTACAGGCCAAAATATTTTCGTCATGACGATTCTCTGGGTACAGAGTTACCGTTGTTGGCCCCTTTGGTTACGTAATTGGAGACTCAGAAAACGCATCTAGCAATTTCTAAGCTAAGATCCCTGACTACGATCTGCCAATTTCGAGTGACGGATAATCCCGTCAGCGGGGACTAAAGTTAGCATCTAGCGTTAGATGGACGCCGTCAGAGTCAGAGTCAGATCAGGGAATACGACTTTTCTATTCGACTTCACGCTACCATGTGCTCTATCTATCCATCTCTATCTATCTCTATCTCTATCTCTCACACTTTCCTTCGATCTTTTTCCGTCACATTCAATGCTCAGCTTCACGTATCGTTCGTAAACCTACCCTTTCCTTGTCACACACAAACACGCCCACATTTCCTATCTCTTCGTTTCTTTTTCCTATCATTTCTTATTCGTCCATATATTTTCTCAGAACGATGGGAAATATTTATCAAATTTTATTCCAGTAACGCCTCTGTTTATATATTCTATTTCGTTTTTCGTATTATATTATCTGATTTTTTTTTATTTTTTTTTTTTTTTATAAATATTAAATATCTACAGGATGAAAAAAGAGGTTCTGTTTCAGTTACATTTCAGTTACATTCCAGTCAGTTTGAATTAATAGATTTTTTAGTTGTTATATCTACAATCTAAATAAAAACCTCATTTTTTATTTACTTTCTTGCTATATCAATTTTAATCATATCTTCTACTGCATATATTATTTATTTATTTATTTGTATTGTCATTTGTGTTTATTCTTTTTTTTTCTTAGTAATGTAAAATGATATTTAAAAACGAAACGTATATAGAAAGGAAAAAAAAAAAAGAAGAATATTATGATGTCAGTTATAAAGTCATTGGCCCGATCGATTAGTAAAGAAAGATACGGCTGACATAAGGCGATAAAAAAAAAAAAGAAAAACATGGAAATGGTTAAAATAAAAGTGAACTAGAAGAAACGTTATTTCCTACTAGATCGATCATATCCGTCGACATCTCGTATGCTCCGAAAAAGTCCCATGGTAATCGCATAGCGTGAGGTAGGGTCGTTAGAAAACGGACCTTTCTAGGTAGGAAGGTACTTTGCCAACCAGCAGAAGAACCACAACTACCTTCTACTACCTCTCTACGGGGTTTTTAGAAATTAGGAGCCAATTCCCGGAGTAGTTTTTGGTGGTTCGACTTTTGCGCGAAGTTACAATCTCAATTCTTCGATCCGTCTCTAATTTTACTTTTTATAGATTACGCGTATATTCGTACAGTTCGTACAGTTTTTCTTTTTCTATTTTATTTTTCATTATTATTTTAGGTAAAAAATTAGGAATTTCTTATTTTTAAATAATAATTCGTACGAATTGATTAGAAATTGAATTGGTGAGATTTTTCGATAGGATTATTTTTACCAAAAAAGTTATGTTTATTGCTTTGTTTTTTAATTCCTCATGACCTAATCTTATTTCTAATAATTACTACTACAATAATTAATATTAAAAAATAATTATATTTTTCTTTAGAAATTATCGATAGAGAATAATTTGTTACTTATATAAATTTTTCATAGTTTTACTGTGTATTGTGTGTATGTGTTGTTTTAATTAAGTTAGATGTTTTATATTTCATTAGAAAAGAAAGCAATTATGTTAGATTAACAACATTCGATTGTCTCAGTAAGTTGACTAGCGAAAAAGCGTAGATTCCTCGTGACCTAAGCTTATTTCCTCCAGTTGTCGTCGTCCTCGTCGTCCTAGTCGTCCTTTCGCGAGCAATACGGGTTCCCTTGCGCGTGCTGCGTTTTTGCATTCATTTAGATGGTAATCACGCACGGCGACATTTTATTGCGGAGGAACACGAAGGCTGTACCGCCTCTACCCATTTGCTTCTTTCCCTTCTCCCTCTTTCCCTCCCCAACCCATCACCCCTCACCATCACCCTCAGCCTTAGTTCACGACGACATTTATATCCCATCCTTTAGTCGTCCAACGTGAAAGGTACGTCGACGCCTCGTGAAACTTAATCCCCCCTATTCACCACCCACCCCCAACCCTCAAAGAAAAATAAACCAACTTAATTTCGATTAGATTATATATTCTCAAATAAAATTCGTGTATATGTTATGAATTTTTCTATTTTTCTTTTCTATGTATGTGTTACTACTACCAACCATTTATGTAATTTAATATAACGTACTTATTATATTTTAGTAAATGTATTAGTAAAGTAAATTAATTTTATACTTAAAAGATATTTTTAAAAATGAATCATTTTTAAGTTTCGGTTTATTAAGTAATTTATTCCAGATCCGATTAATATCTAAAAGATACGGTTATTTCAATTGGAAAAATTGCGACGATACATAAAAATAATCTTCGAACGTAAATGATGAAAATTGTTCATTCTGATCATTCAAGATGGTTGTGCTGATGGTGGTTGTACCACGAGTATCTAATAAAGAAGATCGTTTATTTAATAGCTATTGGAAAATGGTCGATTTCTTTGTGAGAGTAAGTCGGGAACGTCGAAACGAAGATTACAGGGTACAGTGCGGCACGTTTTAATAATTGAAATAATAGTTGGGGTCAAAAAGAGAGAAAGAAAGAGAGAGAGAGAGTAGGATCGAAGAGGGATCGTGGAAACTAAGAACCGAAAGCCAATGGTGGAGTTAGAGTAGGGGAGTAAGAGAAGGATGAGGAGGTGGAGGAGGTAAAGAAGGTGGTGGTATTGAAAGAGTAGAGTGGGAAGAAGGTAATACCGATAGCAGAAGCTCCAGGAAAGCTACGCTAGGTAGAAGAAAAGCTTTCTTCGCATCACGGTCGCTTAAGTGGAAAGTAACGAGCACCGGTTACGTTGTTACCTTCACAACTATAACCACTAGCACAAGCATAAAAGGCATCACGAAATGGAACCATTCTTACTTGTAATAGTTGATAGTATAAGTAGAAGTAATAGTTGGTATTAGTTGTAGTGGTAGTAGTAGTAGTAGTAGTGCGAGTAACAGTAAACCATCGGTAACACAAGGAACGTAACAGCTATCGACATTTCATCGTCATAGCTCGTACGTTAGGTGAGCCCTTGAATGCGTAATCGTTTGTATGCAACATCTACCAGCAAGTTACCAAGATCTAGAAACAGTTAACTATCGACAGGAGAAGGAAGGGCAGGGAAAGTGGGTGGAAAACAGAATGGTAAGGATAATCAAATCGGAATTTGTTAGAGTCCTTAAGGTACCAGGACACCTGTCACACCCTTTGCCAAATAGACCAAAGGATAATTTATCCTTGATAGATCCAGAAAAAGGGATTGATTATTCGTAAAGGGAACTTTAAAGATTTTTTCTTTTTTACATTCCTAAACCATATTTCGAATTTCAACATACTTTCGCAATGATTATTTTGTACAATTAATTATTTTTTTTTTCTATCAGATTTTCCATTTTAACCTTAGCTACGTGTTTTTTTTCTACTGTTATTATTTATAATAGTTAATGGACAGTAATATGTTTATTTTACAATATTGAAAATCGTTAAATGAAATTTCTTGCATTTTAAATAATTTTTCAGAATTCAATTGTAAGTATCTCGCGAAATTTATAAAAGTCACCTTACTTGTTTGATCACATATCTTTTTAGCATTCTTAAAAATAGGTTATTTATATATATATAAAACAAAGTCATGTCCCCGATAACGGGAATCGCATAAACGTTATTATAACCGTACGATACTTCGGGATGTATTAAACGGTCAGAGATAAAGGGCAATATAGGTGGATATGTCGAATCCTCTTTACGGTATACTTGCTACGGAAAATTAATATCGCGTAACGTAAGCTTCCTTCGTGAACGGATATCACTAGAGACTATTATGGTCTATTAGCTATAGTATTACCTGTATGTGTGCATGTGTATGTATGTGTGTGTGTTCCATATTGGCTTAGGGAGACCTTATAAAGTCTCAAAAAAATTAACGAACCCTACGTAACTTGTAATTTAGAAGAAAAATCGAATCTAACGATTTTTCTATTCACATGTATAGTCACACATACACAAACATAATAGGCAAATATATTGGAACCTATTCAAAGTATAATAACCCTACGATATGTTGTAATGCATCGTACAAACTAATATTAATTATTCAAAATTGACAATAGGATCACGAATTATTCTTATGAATCACTATAGTTATATAAAAATGTGATAAGTAAGTAAATTTAAGTTAAGTTAAGTTAAGTTAAGTAAGTACGTGCGTAGTATATATTACATTCCCACAACGAGATATTTTTCAGCCTCAGTTCAATTGAACGTTTCAGCGTTTTTCAGCCTTCAGGAAATTGAACGAATATTCGATTCCCTCCTCCTCCTCACCTCCCCGTTCCCTACCATCTTGCCCATCAAAATCGTGACTGAATTCGCACCGACGTTATGACGACAAAGGGTGCTCGACGATCCGTTTCATCGTTCTATTGCATGAACGAAAAAAGCGCTAGTGGGTGGGAGTGAGGGCTTGGTAACGAATTTTCTATGTACGCGGAAGTCGCGTGAAAATAAAATAAAATAAAATAAAAAAAGAAATAAAACTGATCGATGAATAATAAAAAAAAAGGGTTGGAATGGGATAGGGGATATATAGGGGGAGGGGAAATTGTTACGCGTACACGCGTTATCGAACATGCACGTCGTATCAGGTGGGTAGAGAGGGGAAGAAAAGGGTGGAGAGGGAGGAGAGAGCCCATTCGACGAGTAATTCTTGATGATCTCGATTCCTCGATAACACACCGGCGGTGTTCGTTCACGTTTACCGGACCGATCACGTTCCCGTTTCACGTGCATGCATGCACACGGTACAACACGACGACACACGCCTACGTTTCTCTTTCTCTCTCATCTTTATATATATATATATATGTATGTGTGTGTGTGTGTCTGGGTGTGTGTGTGATAGATGATATACGCTTTTACTCGTTAACGGCATATGGTGTACAGAATGTGCTCTACGAAGTGATAAGATAACAGTTGGTGCATATTAGGTCTTATCACTGCTGGGATACGTTCAGATAAAAAAAAAAGAGGAAAAACACATCTCAATTTTTGATCCAGCATTATTTCTTTCTTTTCTTTTCTTTTCTTTCTCCTGCATGTTCTTTTTCTTACATGAATGATCACTGATATGTGTTATTTGCGAAATAATCTGTTTCATTAATTTGTTAACTGAGTACAAGTATAATTGAATTTGTTCTTTTTAAAATAACCTTTGTAAATCTTTTAGCAATTTTTCTTTCTTTTCGATCAAAAAAAAATATGTATTAAAGGGGTGTGGGAGGAAAGGAGAGGATAGATCGAATGAAAAGACGGCAAATTGTTAAACCATTTTTTCTGCTGTCAGAATTTTGAAAGATTTTCCGTGAAATCTCCGATGACAGGAGGGTGAAGGGGGTTGGGGCGGCGGTGGTTTTGATTTTAGATTGAAACATTCTCTTTTTTTTTTCTTTTCCTATTTTATTTTTCACAGATGAACCGAATTGACGCGTGGGGGAAAAGGGGGAAAGGAGAATGGGAAAAAAATGGCACTATCGAAACGGGATTATATTTCTTTTTATTTCATTTATTATTTTTTAAACCGGCATGTAAAATCGTAGACAGGAACGGGGGAAGTAAAAAAAAGGAAAAGCAAAAGGAACAAAACAAAAAAACAGAATTTTCGTGTAGATCGTTTGGAAGAAGGAATGCCGAAAACGGATTTGAAATAAAATTTCGGGACAACATAGATGATTCGATTGGATTTTTGTGTTTTAAAATTATCCGATACAATTCATTAATACGATTTTTGTGTTGAAATATTTGAAAAAGGATAGAAAATCATTGGGAAAAGTTTACAAATAAACTGTTTCAGAAGGGTTTTCATAGTTTATGACTAAAAGAGATATGAAAATTTGATAGGCAACGAATCCCCCCTCCCCCTTCCCCATTCCACAGCAACCTGTTATCGTCGATGTAGTAAATTCATGGATAATAAGCGATAGGAGGAGAAGGGAATGGTGCGGAGGTGTAGGAGGGAGGGAAGGAGAGGGTGGTACGTTCGTGCACAACGGTGGACAACGTCATTTAACAAAAGTATGATGATTACCTAAGGCTACGTCATCGTTTCGATGATGATAATATCATTTATCCATGTTCTAAGTAAATAGCTACTCGAATTCGAATCAACGAAATACAATCGTTCGATAAACTTTGTTACACAGTATAGATAGATATGGATCACTATAATCAGTTTTATTTATCTAACGAGATTTACGTGTGTGTCACGTAGCGTATAAATAAATATATATATAACATATTAGAAAATCGGTTGGTTTATTTAACGATAATATTAATTATACCAACGAATCATATAAACAAACGAACAAACAAACAAATAAATTAAGTAAATAAATTGTGCTATAATAATCAAATAAATTACCTATAAATTATATTATTCATTGTTTATCGTTAAACAATCTTTATTTAACTTTCCCAAATATAATTCATTAAGAGAGAAAAAAAAACAGATAAATGATTAAATTAACTTATTAACATATTTTTCCTGTTCCTTTTCATTTTCTATCGCAACTTTTTAAGAAGATTACAAAAACAGATAAATTCCCTTACTAGATCTATAAATCACATACTTATTTACGTAGCCTCTTTCATAATCTCTCTCTCTCTCTCTCTCTTTTTTTATACTCTTTTAGCGAGTCATACATATGAAAAAAATACTTTGATAACATTGTCGTATCCTGCTAAAAGAATTTCTTTCTCTCTCTTTCTCAAGGCAGCAGCCAGTGTATCAAAAAGGGGACTTAGGTAAAAAGGGTAGGGGGGACCAAACAAGAATCCCAATATAACCATCGGAATAAAAAAATGAAACCTAAAATTTGAAACGTTATAACGCGTTAAATGTGGTAGTAGATATATGAAGTACATATTTTTTAACCGCGAAAATATCGCGAAATGAACCTATGCGAAGGTTCTCAAAACCACCACCTACCGCGTTTTCTTTCTCGACAATTCCTGAGGGAGCTTTAACGATGTTCCAGCATGAAGAAATTCAAACGGTTTCGTCATACCACCACCATCCTATAACCCCAACATACCCCCCTTATCCTTACCCATTCTTTTCCTCCTTTCCTAGCAAGACACATCGATGTACACATTATTATACTCGTGTCTTGTATGTGTTTATGTGTATCTTGTAAACGCTTATATATTTTTCTTTTTACACAAGCAACAACGGCTCGAACGAATACCGACGCAAATATGCTTTTAAGAACGCAGCTGGTCTTGCATAGCGAAGGTATTCTTAACTCGCCTTTGTGGGTTCCTCTATTCCCTCTACCTCCCCTCCTTTTCCCTCTCCACCCCCTATCCACTCTCCTGCTCTTCCTTCTTTCTATCTTTCTCTATTTCTCTATCTATCCATCTCTCACTAGCTTGCACTAGAATTCCTCTCTCTCTTTCTTCTTATTTCTTTTTCTCTTTCTTCGTACCAGTAGTTTCTTCCAAGCATGAAGAACTTCTTTTACCAAGAAGATGCATCGTTTTGCAAGCATGGAAAGATTGATCTTAGAGATTATTCGTATTCGCGTATTCATCCGTAACATTATTTCTCTTATGCATTAGTATCGTTTTACCATAACTATTACACCCCCATAAACTCGATAACCATGTTCTTATCTTTACAAAATATTTTCGATACAAAATCGCTAATGTATCAAGATTATTTTGTCGAGAGATGTCCTATCTTACGATATGACGTTTTACATAAGATAATTTTAACCATAATTCAATGATAAAAAGCCTGATTTTGTTGAACTGCGGAAACTTATTTGTACGGTCAATATATCGTTTCACCAATTATTCTAATAACAAAATTTCTAATAAAAAAAACAATGTAAGATAAATTCTGTGTGTGTATATATTTTATTTGTGCATATAGAATTTGAATGAAATACAATCAAATACACGATTTGAACTAATTGTAAGATTATTGATCGACAATATTTCTTTCATATATTTCTTCATAATGATTTTATTAATTATATTTTTCTTTAATGTACATGGTTAAATATTAAGATCGTAAATATGAGTTACACACACACACACACACACACACTTATTACTTAAATAATAATCTTACGTTGAAAACAGCGTAATCACCTTCTTCAAAACGATATTACACGATATTATTATTACCTTATCACCTGTACGCGATAAGTTTTTTTTTTCTCCCTCTCTTTCTTTCTTTCCTTCACTCTTTCTCTTTTTTTCTTCTTTCTTTTTTATTTTTTTTCTGTTAGTTCGCGATTGCCGAGGAATTTTCCAGGCCTTTTTTCGTTATCACCGATCAAACAACGATAAGCTTCGTTCTTCACGATTCACCGGCTAACGTGAGAATTTCAATCTCGGTTTGCTTCAACTAACGTTATATATAGGAACGAATAAACGAGCGAAACGAACGAAACGAACATTTGAAAAATAATAATGATAGAATATTTTTTTTTCTCTTCTTTTTTTTTTTTTCTTTTTTCGAATCTCCGTGGGTTACACTTTTATCTTGTTTTAAAATTCTTTTTCGTTTCTTGTTTTATTTATTTATTTGTTTCTTTTTTTTACGTTAAAAATCGTCGAATTTTTATTCGTGATACTTTTTTCAAAAGATGATATTGAAACCATAAATCTCGCAACACACACACACACACACATACACACAGAGAGAGACATGCATACAAACGTAGACAGATCAATAACCACGTGCGTATGAGAAAACCGAGGTCTTAATTTCAGGGACTGCCAAATACAAAAGTGTTCATGAAAGTGCCTCCGAGCGATAAAACGGAGGGTGTAGAAAATGATAAGAGAGAAGAAGAGAGAGAAAGAGAGAGAGAGGAGGGTCACGGAAAAGACAAGGGACCCTTAGACGGTTGACGTGAAAACGATCAGGTGGAAGGACGTGCTTTTCATTTTTTTCTTTCTTTCTTTTTTTCTTTTATTCTATCCTTTTCTTATTCTTCTCTGTTTATATTTTCCTTTTTTTATCCAACACTCATCTTGGATTTAAGTTTCTTCTTCATTCCTTCCTCATAAATAGTTCATTTCATTTTCTTTTTTATTTCAAAAACTACAGAAAGGTTCTCCTCGAAGTAATTCTTATTACAAAATAAAAACATTAAAACAATAAAAATAATATTAAAAGATATAGTTTGCTTATTAAATAAATGAAAACCATCTAGTAACATTGCAAATGTTGCAACAAGAACTTTCAAAGTACTCAATCAGAAACACAAGTTATTTTCATTAACGAAAATTCAAAGTAACGAAACGTCGTCGTCGTCTACACTCTCTCCCCCCTTCTACCCCACCCTTCTCTCTCTCTCTTTCTCTCACTCACTCTCTCTCACTCTCTCTTATGAAAATAGAATCCTCGAAAATATCGCAAAATCTTCGCTTCGAATGGTAAGTGAATTTCATCGGTAGCTCGCGCTTTCTCTGGGTAGTTTCTCAGGATCCTTGCGTTGGAAGCAAGATTGTAATATAACTTAAAGTTCGTAAACTTACATAATAAGGAATTCCTGACGCGCGTCGGAAGTGGCATCTATATTTACATCAAAGCAAGGCAACTTACTAGCTTTCGACACGCGTCCGTGCAACGTTCGTTTTCCCGAGACGTACCTCTACGTCAAAAACGGACTGGTTAAATTTAACGGAGTTACTTAGTTACTCTCTCTTTCTCTCTCTTTCTCTCTCTATTTCTCTCTTTTCCTCTTTCTCTCTTTGTTTCTTTCTATCTTTGTCTTGCTCTTTTACACTGTAATCAACGTCGATTACCTATCGGATTTCCCTCATCAAATCGTACCGATCATTTCGTTCTTTGTCATCGATTAATATCAAACCAAATTTATACTTGTTGATTTTAAATCAGATCTATCGTGGTAAAATACGAAGAAACTTCCTCCCTATCCCTTCTTCATTTAATATCAGGACGATCTCATAGATTTCAACTTCTTTTTCGGCTTTTTTTTTTGTTAGTAAGTTATACGGGATAAGGAGAAGAGGAAATATTATAAATGTATTTATAATATAACAAAGTTAGATATCATTATCTTATATAATCTATTGAGTCTTTTTCTGCATTATTTTACATGTCATTCCTATTAGCTTATATTGAATTTCTGGAAAAAATATGTCAGATTTTCCAATTGAATTGTAATTAAAAATTTGGCATTATTTTTCCACCAAACCAATATTTGATCAAATGGTTGGTAATTGTAGTAGAACTATTCCAATAATATTATCGATCTAACAAATATATTGCGAGCAGTTCTTGATCGTGAAGGATAAAAAAAGAAAGAAATAGAAGAAAATAATAGATAAAGAAAAGGAGAAAAATGAGAAAAAAAGAAAGAGAAACAGTTCGGAAAAATCGAAATGGGTGTAGGGTTCATCGTAAATCGTGGGCAACCTTTCCTTTAGGGAGGGGTGAGGAGAACGTACGACGTTCTCTTCTCTACGTACAGTACGTACGGTACGATAGAACTACGATATTCCACAATGACCATTCTCCACAGCTTGGCAGGGAGCCAGCTAACACAAGGAAACACGTGTTCAAGATTAGCTGGGCACGACAGGTGCCACTGCTCGCAAGCCTTCGAAAACCAAGTTTGCATACGAGAGCTCCCGTATAACGTTCCTATGCTTACGTTGCCAAAGACCCAACACAATCTCCCGAGGATACTTTTCTTTTTTTTCCTTCTTTCTTTCTTTCTTTCTTTTTTTTCCTTTTTTTTCTTTACTTTTATTCAAAAACTAAGCGACGATTGAAAATCGCAAACTTAACGAAACTAAAAGGAAAGAAATGAAAAAGGAACAAGAAATAAATAATTTATTATTAATTTTTGTGTGTCCTCATATATTTCAAGTTATAACTATACTTTTCCCTAGATATCTTTTTTGGTAACTATGATAGGAATCTAGGGGGTACGGTGAACCTTACCAATTAAGATGATTTATTTATAGTAAAGCATTAATCATACATGGACCATTTCAGTCACGACGTTTGCGGATTAATTGATTCGTTTATTGCCGGCAGATTTTAATCATTAAACGAGACAGACAGGAAGCGTAGAAATATGAAAGAAATTTATTAATGTTGAGATACGTTTATATATATTTCTCGATAAACGCATACTATTAAAATCGTATTAAATGTCTGTATATTTCGGTATTTCGGTAACGTTTTAAATTTATTATTAAATTTTAATTGATTTATATTATTTAATTCAATTAATTTAATAAATTTATTTATGATTGCATAAAAAAAGAAAAATAAAGATTTACTTTAGACGTACTAATAATAATAACAATAATAATACATTCTTCTTCAATCGTTAAATCATTAAAAGAGATCTTCAATTATCAGATTGTAGTTCGAGTACCAGAAAAAAATAAAAATAAAAAATAAAATGTGTATATTTAAAAAATAAAAAGAGATAGAAAAAGAGGACAGGTGGTCAGTAACATATTGGAAGTTTACGTTTATCGTTCGGCTTTCTGTTTATATCTGTTCTATTCTTCGTGGTACGCAAACTCGTTCGAGTAATGTTGTGCAAAATCGATAAACGTTATATCGTAGAATCCGCTGACGTGGAGGACGATCGTTGGTTCATTGCTGTTGGCACTGTCGCTTCTACTCGCATTTTCATCCTAGCATATAACACCGACTGTTTAACGGAGTTCACGGCCACACCTGTGCCACGATTGCTTTTGATAGAGTCACCACCACTACCACCACCATCACACCGGACGTACAAACTCACCTATCCGGATAAACTTCTGTTATACGTTTATATCTCTTTCTATCTTTATATCATTTCGTAGATATGTGTTTTACATGTTATCAATTTTTCTTAATTTTTACATTTATATAACATTTTTATCATCCATTTATTTGTTTACATTTTATTTATTAAACTTATCTATCAACTTTGATTTGACGTCTATAAGAAACAATGTATTATTAAAATTATAAATTAAAAAATTAATTTTATTTGTTGCACCGCCAAAAAGAAAGTTCAATTCTTTATTGGAATCATAACTGTTTGGTATATAATTTAGAATTTAATTTATTTTGAATTAAAATAATAAGAATCAATTATTTTCTGTATTACACAAATGACCAATTTTCGTTATGCGGACGAATATCTGTTAAAGTATGTATGAATACATTGTTATATATATATTACCGGTATATTTAGTTAGTAGGTAGATTCAATATTACGAGATATTCGTCCGGATCGTATGAAGCTTAGAATATCGCGGCAAATTCAAACTGCATTGCGGAACGTGGTGTAGAATGCAAGAACCTCGACAGGGAGGGAGGTAAGAGCGTGGCAACGGCGGTGTGGAAATAATGGTGCTAGTGGTGGTGCAAGATTCGTTTGCTAGAAAGAGCTGACCCTTATTCCTACGTCTTAGGTACTGTACTAGTTAGGTAGTATGTAAAGGGTAGAGGGATAACCAGCCGTCTACCACGCAGGAGGTAGGAAGATAGATACGTCAGTGTCTCGCAGCACGCTGGTCGCGTTAATTACATCCCTTGCTTCCTCTCTCTCACACACACACATACAGACACACACCCATACGCCCGTTCCTTCTTCCCGTCTCTCTATCTCCATCTCTAACTCTTACACA
The DNA here is from genome assembly GCA_023678845.1 of Mischocyttarus mexicanus. Lineage (NCBI taxonomy): Eukaryota > Metazoa > Arthropoda > Insecta > Hymenoptera > Vespidae > Mischocyttarus > Mischocyttarus mexicanus. Next base: position 2,871,278 of record JACGTP010000012.1, on the reverse strand, counting down.
CATACACACGCACATGTATTAATCACACCTAGGGCTACACAAATTCATTCTCGTTTCACTGACTCCCTCCCCCCTC
>JACGTP010000012.1:2841341-2858634 GCA_023678845.1 Mischocyttarus mexicanus | reverse complement strand
TCCAACCTAGTCGGAATACGCGTTAGACTAGACGACCGTTTGCGAGGGAATGCTACATGAACAAAACAAAAAAAACATAATAGAAGAAGAAGAAGAAGAAGAAGAAGTATAAAATATAAAAGAAAAAGAGAGAGAAAGGGTGAAAAGCACCGACTTAATGTTGGTTTGAGAGACCAGATGTACGCTCATTGCCGTGCAACAAGTGTCGCGTTGCGTACACCTTTCTCTCTTTCTCTCTCTCTTTCTCTTTCTCTTTATCTTTTTTCTTTCTTTCTTTCTTTCTCTCTTTCTCTCGTAAAATTCCTCGTTAATGCTTACGATAGTTTCTTACTCTTACAATGCGTACGAGAAATCTTTCTCGAAGAATTCTTGGAAAGATAAATGAACTCGAATGGAGTAATCTCAAAGTAATTTTGTAATTTTTTAAATTATTTTTTTATTTTCTCTCTCTCTTCTTCCTCTTCTTCTGCTTTTTCGTCATTTTATTTTCACGTTAACCCTCTCATTTCTTTCTTTCTTATTCTCTTTTTTTTTCCTCCCAACATATCACTGAGAATGTTCCTAGTAAGAAAGAGGACTGAAAGAAAGGGTGGTTTGAGAAGGACAGTAAAGAAAAAAAAAAGACAAAAATAGAAAAGAAAAGGGATAAACTTCCTCTGTCCGAGTAAAAATATTCTTCAACAATACCCGACGACGCACAGTAGTAGGTCGCCTTTTTTACGATCTGCAATTCTGTACAAATTATGTCGCAGAACAACATGCAAGGAATTTAATAAAGGCCAAGGGACCGGTTGTTGTGTTGTGTTGTGTTGTATATGCTCAACAGACGACCCCATTCTGTTCTAGACACTCCACGTCCTTGTACCATCACCACCACCACCACCACCACCACCACCATTGTCGTATTCTATGCTAAAGAAAAATTCTGATTTCCACGCGTCTCAACCTACCAACACCACCCTAAACCCACCCATCTACTTACTCCTGACCCATCCTTCCTTCGTTGACTAGCATCTTCTTTCTTTCTTTCTTTTTTTTTTCCATATATACGTGTGCACATAAACCTTTACGTTACATTGATATTACTTTCTCTCTCTCCTCTCTCTCTCTTTCTGAATGTTTTATTTGGCGCACGTGTAAAAGCATCTATTTTATATATTTACACGTATTATATTTACTGTGTGTGTTTGTGTGTGCTTGTAGAGATGGATACGTGGCGAGTTGAGTAAAAGACTGCTAAACTAGCTGCAAGTGACAGTCGCCTAGAGCGTTCAAACTCCGTGGCGATTCAATTTCTCGTGGCGGACGTCGACTTCTGCTCGACTACCTGCACAAGTTCTTCCCCCTCCTCCTCCTCCTTTCATCCTTCTTATTTCTATATGCTGACAAGATAGAGAGACCCGAGTGTACCTGCGATAAATATTCACGGTTCTTCATATGACTCTTTCTCTCTTTCTTCAGTTTCGTATCTTAAGGGAATCACCTCGCGTGACGGCCGGTTTTTTAAGCATTTGTTTAGGAATTTTTGTTGTCTTCTTCTTTTTCATGTACCATCTCTATTTCGAAGGTTGGCTATCATCATTGCTATTCTGATTTTTTTTTAGAGGCTGCTTTGAATAGGTCAGATGACTTGACTTTAAACCATTCTCGCAAACTCTTAAGCCAGGATATTTTTCTCCTTCTAATAGATCTTTTTCACCACAATTTTTCCTTGGATTATGAGTTGCAGAATTTTATACCTTGGACCTCTCATGATGTTGCCGAGATATTTGCAGTTTTCTCTTTTTCACTTTATATAAGATCTCTGTTTTTTTTCCATTCTTCTCGTAACCTCTAAACTGGTAATATGTTTTGTCTATGATATTCTCAACATCCTACGGTAGGTAAAGATCTCGAAATATTTTTTGACGACCAATAATAGTATAAAACTCATTGAACTTTTTATGATATATTTATTAACATTTTAGTAGTGTATAAAAAAATTTTTAGTCATAAATCTCTGTAAGAAAATAAGTTGTACTACTTTACGTGGACACCTATCTTGAAAAAGAAAATGATTCCGGCTGAGATTGGCTTTTATCTGATATCAAAACATCAAACGTTATTTTAAATTTGTAAACCCGTGGTGATAGAATGAATAATTTTATATATATGTATATGTATATGTATATGTATATGTACCATATATGTATCAAGTTGGAACGAGGAAATTTGTAGGATTTCTCGCGTGCGTGTCCTTCGATTATATTCCCAGGAATCCCCGTGTTATCGTGGCATTTTAATTGGACAATAATTATTTACTCTAATTAATATGATAGTAATTAGTAAGAGATCTGGTAGGGGATCTCTAAAGTGAGACTAGCGTTAACGAGATGTAAAGATTTATTAGGACGTATCAAATGGTTCGTCAAAATGATTCTCGAGTGGTACATACCGTCACACCAATCTGTTAAAATATTTACGTAATTTTTTTCCATAATAATCGAAATAAATAAATAAATAAATAAATATTATCTGAAAATAATTGTATCTCGTTGTTAAAATATGTTAATAATAATAATAATAAATAAGTAAATAAATAAATAAATAAAAAGTCGGATATTTCAGTAACGAGTTTCAAAAAGGTTTCAATAAATCCTGATTCATCGGACCTTCATCATTATCGGTGAAAAAACGCAAATGCAATTGATCTGGTTGATGGAGTAGGAATAAAGGGTGGGGTGGGGTAGGTTGGGATTGGTCGGAGGAAGACTAGAAGCTCTTTTCGATGACAGGTCTACAAAATACGCTGTTGAAAATCCAAAGTTACGAAAGCATCCTTTTCTATTCTCGTTCGGCGCGTCCACACATACAAAGGGGTGATTGGGTGGAGAGGGTTTAGGGGTAGGGTAGAGGAGAAAGGGCCTGAAGCTTCTTCTAGGTTTGCGCGAAGAAAGTGAAGAAAGTAATTTCGGAGCTTCGTATGTAGGTCGGGTTCTTCTTCACATTGGCTCTCTCGTGCTTTTAACGTCTAGCATGTCTTTTTTATTTTCCTTTTTTTCTTCTTCTTCTTCTTTTTTTCTTTCGTCAGAGAAACGATCCTCTTCTCCTTTTGCCGTACATAAAAGCGTCGTCCTCGATCACTTCGCGCTGACACCTGAATTCTTTGAGCGTACGTCGAGCGATCTTAAAGTTTTGCGGCCCACTAACTCGCACTTCCACTACTTTCCAAGATTAATATGTATAAGAGGAAGTTTCATTTTTCTTTTTTTTTTCTTTTTTGTATCTTTTTTCTCTTCTTCCTCTTCATCGTCATCATCTTCTTCTTCTTCTTCTTCTTCTTCGTTTTCTTCTATTTTATTACTCTTTTTTTCTACCCTGGTTCCAGTTCTTTTTATTTCTTTTTATTACAAGGACAAACTATACTTTGTCCCTAACCAACTAACTCCCGTGTAAAAGATTTACGAACTTTTTTCAGACCTTATTGATAATTATTTATTAACCCAAAATTTCTTCGTTAAAATCAATTACGTTTGACGTGTTGGCAAAACTGTTTCTCGTTTAACAAAACTTGTACGATATTTAAACGTTGATTGATTGAAGAAGGTAAGAGGGGAACAACAAAAATACAACAAATAATAATAATAATAATAATAATAATAATGATCTAAAACAAGAAAAGAGATTGAAAGAAGGGTTCTCCGACAAAGAAGAATAAGAAGAAAGAAAAAAAAGGGGTTTGGTAGAAGGAGGAACGGAAAGGGGAGGAACATAAAAGAAGCTTATCGAAAAATAATCGAAACGCGACACGCATCGAAGGTGGCATAAGGGCCGTATAATAAGATCAGGAAACACAAAGGAGCGAGAAAACAGAATCTTTTCTCGCACCCTTCCTTCCTTCCTTCCTTCCTTCCTTCCTTCCTACCTACCTTCCCTTCTTCCTTTTTTTCTCCTTTTTTCTTTTCCGTTCGTTGGTCCTTTCAAAAAGGGGCTAACGCAGACATTCCATTCGAAAAATCTCCTTTTATATATCCTTTCGATTATACTTACGAACTTGGTGAAACCTTCCTGAGGGCAAACGTTATCAGGGCTCGCATCTCTCTCGGCACGAGAAGAAAAAAGAAATAAAAAAAAAAGCAAAAAAGAAAGAAAGATTCGTCGGTCTCATCTTATCCGCAACAAAAAGGGTCGTTGCGGCCTACGATAGGTCGATATGATAGTATGAGAAAAAAAAAGAAGAATAAGAAGGGGGTAGAAGAAGGAAGGGAAGTGGGTTGAGAGGAAAGGTAAATGGTGTAGGAGACGCGCATAAAGAGCAATGTATTTTTCGTGAACTATGCGTATAGGAGTTATTGGTGGTGGTAGTGGTGGTGGTGGTGCTTGAAGAAGTGGCGGTGGTTTTGGCGGTGATGGGGTGAGAGGGATGGGGAAGGAGGAAAGGGTGAGGGATTCGAAGGACTGTACACATTGCCGAATCACATATTTCCAATTCAATCTGCCTTCGGTTGGCTGGCGGACGAACGATCGAACGAAAAACCATTATTCTCTCCCGCGAGGAATGAAAGAAAGAAAGAAAGAAGGAAGGAAGGAAAGAAAGTGGCACGCGCGTATTGGTAGAAGAAAGAGGGTTGGACGATGGGGAAAGGGAAGCGGGGGATTAGGCGGAAAGTCGATGGTGGCAGTAACGGAGACAGGGAAGAAGACTTTTTGGGGGATGCCAAGGAAGAAGGAGGAATACAAGTCGGAGAAACGAATCCGATCGAAAGTGGAAGAAGAATCGAACTGGGTGGTTGGTGCTGCTGTTGCTGTCTCTGTCTCTCTGATGTTCATGGTTGAAGTAGCAGTAGTATTAGTGGTGGTAGTAGTGATGGTTAGGTAGTAGTGTTAGTGTGGTCTTATAGAAAATGGTGCCTCGATAGCATTGTCGGTGTAACCCCGCTTCCACCCCCCGACCACGAAATATTACCGGTTATATCTAAGTTCCCTTCTTCTTCTTCTTTTTCTTCTTTTACCCTCTTACTACTACTCCACGTGGTTAGAAGGGTGCACCCACCCTTCCGCCGATAATCGTACCGGATATGTCGTAGATCCTTCCCATTGGTAATATTTACGATCTCTCCTCGTATCTTTTATTTTCTGGTTCTTTCTTTCCTACGATTAACGATTTTTATTTTAATTCTCTATTTTTTTGTTTTTACTTTTTTTTTATTTGTGTCAAGATGACATTGTTTTTTACAGCATCACTTTAAAAATAATAGATCGATTAAGATCTTTAAAGCGTTCAGTACATTTTCTCAATTAATTTTACACGTACAATTGTGTGTGTGTTATGATCGTTTGCTTGTTAATTTATTTTTTGTTTTATTTAATAAAAGGAAGAAACTTTTAAAGATGGTGTATTGTAAGTACGATTACAGTATTGCTTCCAGTAAAATATTTTTCTTTTTGTCTCCATCTTTTGAAGGAAAATCAAATATTTGTCGTAGATGGTTACTATTTCGTATAATCGGATCAAATAATATATGGGGTGTTCCATGGGGTGTGGATAATCGTGGGGGGTACGTTCGCTAGTGTCTGTAAACTAGAACATATCCTGAATTTTTTTTTATGATCGTTCTACGGTCGTCAAAATTATTTTTTTTCTTTTCGATTAACGAAGCAGATCGTTTTTATCAATTCTTCTATCTATCTATCTATCTATCTATGTATCTATGTATCTTTCTTTCTCATGACTTTTGTTTTGGTTTTGCAATAGCCTCGTTCTATCATAATCCGTCCTAGTTTCCATCGAAACGTATTTTCAACCCTCGAAAATAATTTCAAACTATCTCTGAATACCACAACTATTATCCTTCATCATTCTCCCTTTTTCTTTTTCTGTTTCTTCCTTTCTTACATTCCCCCTTTTTTTCTCTCATATCTTCGATTCTTTTCTCATATCACTCTGATTGATTAATTTATGTATTCAAATAAATATAAATAAAAAATATAAATAAAATATATAATATAACAATAATAACTTTTCACTCTCATAGATATTTGTTTCCCCTGAAAGGTAGGAAAAGGTACAAACTACAACGTATTTCGTTCAATCGGAAAGCACATTTCAAATGATGACGGATATGAATGACAGAAAAAAAGTCAACACACTCGTCGGTTAAAAAAGAAAAGCAAAGAAAAATCAATCTTTCTTAATGCTTTGATATATATCTCTATCGATATTCCATTTAGTTTTAGTTTTCGTTCATCCTCTGCTATCACCACAATCGACAGCTACTCGTTAATATTTATTTCCTTTCAATACTTTTTCCCTACCTTTTCAACCAACCATATCACTTTCATTTATTTATTTTTTTATCTTATCTCATCTTAACAATTTCGTGTCTTTTAATAGTTCGATGCAATTTTCGATGCATCGATTCCAAATTATATCTATTGAGAAGGTTTCCAATGACTTTATCACGTTGCAATATTTTTTAATACAATTTTCTTGAAATTTCTGTATTTGCATTAGCATATTTGCATCGTCTATAAATGGATTATTATTATTTTCTTTTTTCAATGTTTCTATCTGTTCCCAGATTTGTATCTTTCGATTGCACCCAAGTATAAACTGTGATTGCACGTCGATGTATAAACTTAAGGGTTTTAATTATTACCCTGATTTTGTCTTTCTCTCTCTCTCTCTCTCTCTCTCTTTTTCTCTTCTGTTGGAATAATACGTTTACTTTTATCGCTCACACACATTATTTCCCTTTTTGGAACTTCACCGACGTGCTATCCAAGTCTTCTTCCCCACTTTCCCCCTTTCAGCTTTTCTTTTTGTTATCTGAATCGTTTATTCGTTTTCTCTTCTCATCCTCCCCTCTCCGTCCCTTTATATCTTATTTTTGCTTGGCCCATATTGTTCGCGATGAGAAACAGCCTTCAAATAACCCATTCCATTATTCTTTCCTCGTCCGAACTTGATCGAGGTCCCTTCAAACCAGACATTTTCCTTTCCCTTAAAACCTACCACCTTGAATTCTATCACACCGAAAAATTCATTTCATTCTTTCTTCGATTTGGAACTCGACTTCTTTCCTCCTTTTCTTCCTATCCCTAATATAATACAAAAACAATAATAAACCAAAAAAATTATTATTGATGTTAATAATTGAGGAAGGATACGATTGCGATAATAATTTTTTTAATATCAAATCCCTGTATGCCAGAATAAAAAATCAATAAATAGTTTTCTTTTTTCTTCAAATAAAAACACGTTTATATAATATTTCTGATCTAGTTAAAAGCAAAAAAGGATAAGAATAAAGAACAGGGAAGATAATAGAAAAGAGAGAGAGAGAGAAAGAGAGAGAAAAGAGTATAAAATAAAAAGGAAAAATTATATAGGGGAAACTACAGAAAAGTTTTTTTTTTCCCCCTGACAAAGAGAAAAGCAGCAAACGATAAATGCAAAAGTATTATTAGTTCTCTTAAATTTTAGAGCATACACACAAAGGCACTTATCGAAGTATAATAACCCCCTACCACCATAACCATCACCACACCACTAGCCCTTTTCTACCCTTTCCCCTCTTTTTTTTTCTCTTTTTTATTCGTCCTATACGTTTCTTCCTCCACAGAGAAATTATTCTGCGAACAAGTACTTCTGATAATCAGCATTATTCCGTTAGTATTTTCCATCCTCTTCTCACTTTCCCTCTAATCTCTCTCTCTCTCTCTCTCTTTCTATCTCGTTTGTCCCTTTTCTATCTATCTCTCATTTCCCGTAAACCCCTCCTCACTCCTCTTCACCTCATCACTATTTCTCGGTTATCCTACTATCCATATTTTCGCGTTCGACCTCGATCCTCTGCACCTCGCGAATGTGTTTCTCTCAGAAATTTTATCGTAGTCGAACTTTCTCTCTCTCTCTCTCTTTGTCCTCCCCCTTTTCTATTTCTCCCTTTCTTTTTTTCTCTTTGGCTACCCCGTTATTCGATATTTATACACACACACACACATATACATATATATGTATATACAGGGTGGTCCACGCAACGTGTGCACAGATATAACTTCCAAAATATGCGTTGCATGATTAACGCGCTACATATCGTACCCTTTGAAACCGTGTAACTTTTGTATTGAAAATTTTTTCCTGCAACGCATATTTGGGAAGTTATAACAGTGCACACGTTGCGTGGACCACCCTGTATATTTATATACACACACATAACACATAGAAACATATATATAATCCATAGAAATATGTTTTCGTACACTTCCAATCCAAATCTCTCACTCAGCCTTTTCCCTTCCAGCAAGGCTAACCCTCTCACTCTAACTTTATCTCTCTCTCTCTCTCTCTCTCTCTTCTCTCTTTCTCTCTTATTCTCATACTCACTCGCACAGAAACTCCTCCTCTCTCAATGTGTATTTTTCTTTCTGTTTCGAATCGGATCGTATAACGGGTGTTCTCACGCTCACCAATATCGGCTGAATTCAACAACGTGTGTTCCGCCAGAGTTTTCGCATATACCACCACCCCACCCCGCCCTTTCTCTCTTCTCTCTACGGCAGTAAATAAATAAGTAGGATTAGGCGCGACAGGTTTATTCTCGAAACCCGCTCTCGAAGCTCCAGCAGCAGCAGCATCACCACCACCACCACTACCACCACCACCACCAACTCCTTCTACTCCTCCTCGTTTCAAACCCCTTTCCCCTTCTTCCCCAACCAGCTGGGAGGAAGCTTTTCGTGTACCTATACGAATTTCCCTTCTTGTTTTCGCCCACCACGTTGTTCCTCGGAATATTTCGTTCGACTATCGTTTCTCTTTTCCTCTTCACCCTTACCCCACCTCCCAGCTCATCCCACCCCGCAAAAGTCCCATTATTTCTATCCCTCTCTTTCCTTCTCTCATCCTTCTCATCCCCCACTCTTTCCATGGTTTCTTTCATAAAAAAAAAAAAACTGGGAGGTAGTACAACGGGAGGACGGCCAGTGAAATTTTCTTCCTCTTTTTCTCTCTTTAATCCCTTTCGCCCAACCAACCAACCACCCACCCAACCCTCTCCCCTTTTTTCATCCTCTATCTATGTTCTTTCTTTATTTATTTCTTTTTCTATTTTTTTCCTTCCTCTTGTTCGATGTCCTACGATAGCAACAGGGTGTACGATACGAACGAAGCGAATTTAACACCGGTTTCACCCCCTCCTCCCTCTTCCTCTCTCATATTCTCCCACCTCCACGGTTCTGTCTCTGTCTCTATTTCCTCGCTAACGCCTTTGTTTTCCAAAGGGGTATTAATTTTCAGTATACCGTAACGCTAGGTTGTGGTTTCGCTTTTCATATTCTTCGATAGTTTTTATCGTTACCTTTTTCTTTTTTCTTTTTCTTTTACACCATACACAATGACGATTTATCCGTCTCTAAGTTAGATCGATAAATCGATTGATCGATCGGTCGATTGGTCGTTCGATGATCACAAACACTCGACTAATTTTTATCTTCTTTTTCTTTCGTCATTAAGATTTTTCTACAAAAATGTTCTGAATAAGTAGTACGCGTTTTGGAATAAAAACCTTTAGGGTAATCGATTGTTTCTTTTTAAAGAGTAGGGCTGAGGAGGAAGAAGGGTGCCGTGCGCCCTTAAAAATGGCTTTCGAGAACGAAACGACGGCAAACCATTTTTAACGATCGCTGACGAGCATAAAATGGTGTGTGTATATGTGTGTGTGTGTGTGTACGTTTGCTGTTGGATATACGATACGTTAACGAGCATCGTTGACATGCGTGGATTATTGATTTACGATATTACGAATGAAAGTTAAAACCATCATCGAAAATGGACGCTATATTTTATTTTTTTATTATTATTTTTTTACAACTTCGTTTTTCTCTCTCTTTTTTTTTCTTCTTTTATTTTTTACTCCTTTACACCCACTCGAAATTCGTAGATTTGAAATTACTCCCCTACGTGGTGTTAACTGCGAACAGTTACAAAAAAAAAATCAACGAAATAGTATTATTTGTTTAACGGAGGATGTTCGCTTTATGTAATTCAATATACAAGCAGACGAACACGAATACATACATACATACATACATACATACATACATACATGCACATTTTGCCAAAATTTATGGTAATAAAAATAAAAAGAGAGAAAGAATTTCCATTCGCAACGTTTTATTATTCTCAAAGCAAAAGCAACAGGAGTTTCTTATAAATAATGGGTTATTAGTTTCGATAAAAGTGTGTAACATATTGTTTTATTATTCCCTTATGGAAATTTCTTTTTCATTTTTTTTTGCAAATATGACAAACATTGTATGAATTTTTTCCAACTTTTCTTTTTTTTGGTTATCCATTTCTTTTCAGACTACAGCAACGAATTGGCTTAAAAAGAAAAAAAGATTGCAATGCAACAGACAATTTTTTCTTCTTTGAAATCTGAAAGAAAACCTTTCGATTGAAAGATTTGTAGGAAGTTTTGTTGATAGAAAAAAAAAAATAGAAAAAACAATATATATATATAGGGTGAGATGTTTCTAAATCGATCTTTAACGATACACCTACTTCGAAAACAGTTAAAAGAACCGAAGTTGGGAGGACTTTAACTGTGACAGAAACGATCTCGCTCAGTTAGATGCGAAAGTACCGAGAATCCTCCTAACCGTTCCCTTTCTCTCTCTCTCTCCCTCTCTTTCTATTTCCTTCATTCTTTCTTTCTTATTTTCTCATAGTGCTATCGTTTTCTCTTCTATTTTCTCTTCTATTTTCTCTTCTATTTTCTCTTCCGTTGTCTGTGTTCCCTTTTCTTCCCCATACTTCCTCCCACCGATGTTGTTCCATCCAAGTTTATAGCCATGAGATAACCTCGGCCAGCGACCCTTCCATTCTTATCGAGGTTTCACTATGCGCTTTGGCTTTTCCAAGTGCTAACTAACGAGTTAGCTCTCCGACGTTCAAGGCTGTTTGCTCTGACTCCTTTTCCTAAAAGACATTACTATCTTTCACTATTTTTTTTTCTCATCAATTCTTTTTTCATTCTTCTTTAAAAACTACCACCTACGTGTAAGAAGAAAAATATATTGAATAATTATTGATATTAAGGGGTAGGGAGGTAGGATATAACTGGGACAAAAAAAACACTTTTTTACGAATTTTTTTTCAGAGATACGGTTAAAGTAAATATATTCAAATTTTTTTTGTATGCCGAGTGGACAGCAGCCGGTGAAAGTCGCTACAAAACAGGGCTCATTAAAGTCACTGTAACTTTTTAACTAATAGTCAGAATATTATAAAATTTTCACACTTGTCGTTTGAAAGTTTAGTACTATCCAGAAATCGTATCGGATCTGTCAACAGTATTGGCATATATGTGGCAGGCTCGGAACTTATTGAGTGACTTGTTATATCATATATATTTTAGAACACTTTATGTCATTCTAATATAGCACTCAAAGAACAATAATATTCTACATAAATAATCTAACGATCTAAGCAAAATAAAATGATTCACGAATGTCGTTGTTGGTGCATTTAATTAGAAATAATAGCGAAACTGTAATGAAATATCGATTAACTTGAATTCGAATGTCAACTACTATCATGTGATGTCTTATCATCCTCAAGGAGGAATAATTTACAGCCCATCGAAAGTGTCTACGTCTTCTCGTTACATGTTACTATCTAACATAGTACATCGTATGCTTTCTCTCTCTCTCTCTCATCCTTCTAAGATCAAACTTGGAGAGTAAATCCCGAACTAATCGTATCGCATTAGTCGACTTGGACGGCGGATGGAAGCGTTAGCATCATCTTGCAGACTCGACGAGTTCACTCGTAAAGCTTCCACTGAGCTTGCTTACTTGCTTGCTTGCTTGCTTGCTTGCTTGCTTGCTTGCTTGCTTGCTAGACGAGACTAGACTAGACTAGGCTAGGCTAGACTAGACTAGGCTAGGCGCTAGCCTAACTATAACTGTTTCATAAAAGGGATTAAAATGAGGTTGCGTCTGTGATTTAGCGCGATAATATGTTAAACGAAACTTTCTCGAGGAAGCACGTTTCACTCTGAGAGACGTTGTAACAACAGGCAACAACGTAACAGCTAGGAGAGGACGTTGTAAGGGATTCTTTGAATTATTACAAGAGAGATATCTGATATCTTGGAACGTTTAATCATAAATTCCTACTGATGCAGGATATTCTTTCAACGTTTTATCATTCACACACACACACACACACACACACTTGCGCGAGTATTCATAATACTTTTCTTAATCAATGTTTGTCTACCAAACGTTGCATTCGTATTGAATTTGTAAACATTCCTCGAGAGTGTTTTATCAGAAATGATGAAAAACAACTTGAAGGAATTTTACGTCATGGTACTCATAAAATCTAGCCAAGGGTGTTTCACTTTCAGCTTGTAAAAATATTACAATAATATTAACGTAAAATAATTTTTAATTATTACTTTGATTGTTTATCGTGTTTAGATTACTTTTAAAATAGAAAGAATATAGGATATTATCGTGCAAGTACAAACTTCTTCCTTGTTTTTGTTGTCGTCGTCGTCGTCATCGTAGTTGAATCAATGTAAAGAACAAAAAAGGGTAGGATGGGGGAGAGGGTTTGTTGCGTGATTTATCCCGTCACGCACTACGAAAACTTGTAATTTTTTACGAGGAAACGTTTAACGTTAGTTTTATTTTTTTTATTTTTGTTATATTCTTTTTCCCCTAAAGGTAAATTCTCGTTCTTCGTTCGTGACAGAAATTCGATCGGAGGTTGGTTCCTTTTATAGTTTTCCCCTTAGTAAAACAATGAGCAACATAAATCGATGCATACGTATGTTGTGTGCATTCACGTTTGTACATTGTTGCCCTTCGCATGATTCATAGACGGTGATAAGGATCGGTCGTAATGGCCGAGTGTAGATGGGTTGGTGTATTAACATTCGAGAAACACAAGCAAAGCTTACACATGCTTGCAAGTCGTTTCGTGCTCGTTCGTGTTCTAATTTTAGAGAAAGAGAGAAAAAGAAACAGAAAGAAAGAGAGAGAGAGGGAGAAGGAGAGACTCCTATTTTCAAAGGAATCGCTTATCGTTCGAGAAACTGTTGATCGTACCTTCCCACCCTACGAACCTACGTATGCTACGTTAATGATGACGTCAAAAGCGAAAGGAATTTTCTGCGAAAAGGAATTCGTTATTTTCTGCTATGGGAAAAGAACAAAAAAGAAAATCCACTTTGAAATTTTAATACATATTTTTTATATATAAAATATAATTAATATTTTATACAATATAATAATATATTTATATATAATTATAATTATATATATCCTGATATATTTTTCTATATGAGTATTATGAATACATATAATATTACATATTGTGTATATACGTAATACTACACAGTCCGTAATAGGAAAGAAAAATTATATATATTTCGTGGAATTGCATAAGGAAATGAAGCGTAAGTGCACTTAATAACGTTGGTAATACACCGACGACAACGTTTACGTCCGTTTAATATGTTAAAATACGTATAATACCGGTATTACTTTTGACGTATACCTCGTACACGTCTTTGAGAATCCTATCCACCTACCTCGTGGAATTATTTCGAACACAAGCGAGAGCACACACACACACATATTTATATATATGTGGGTGCGCGTTTGCATTATGCGGAAGGGAAGCAAATTAAAAACGATCTCTGAATACGCGACGACTAAATATCTATCACTTTTATAATTCTCTTTATACGTCGTGGAATTTTTTTTTTTTTTAAGTAGTTGAAGGTAAAATAAAATAAAGAAAAAAAAAGAGACGTGGGTGCAGAAGAGAGAACGGAAATACAAGGATAATCTTCATGGAAAAGTGGGAAAAGTGGGAAAAGTGATGTCTGGGTTCGGTTATTTTTTTTTTGTTCCTTTTTCTCCCCCTCTTCTTTCTATTTAGAAAACATCCTTCGTAAATCCCGATGGGTGTGGGAGGGAAGGAGAATGGGAAGATAACTCTTGCCGTTTTTATTACTATTGTTTGGTTTTGTTTCTTTTTTCAACTTTTTTTGTTACTTCTCTTTTTAATCTTATTTTATTTCTTTTATTTTTTTTTATTTTTCTCCTTGCTTTTATTTTCGTATTTTTCAAACATTCGTAAGCTCGGGGAACACGAATCTCTTCCTGCTGTTTATTTCTCTCTCATTGAATGTCAACCGCGTTACATTCGTGGTATCGCAATCCTGTGTTGCCTTTAGCGTGCTAAATGCTCGCAAAAAACAAAGTCTACTTCATAAAATTGGAGAATGCCTCGTCGGTGGTACAGCGTACCCGCGTACCGTTGGAAAAAAAATCCATGACGATAAAAAATATTTATATTTGAGCTTCCACACCGGATCAACGAACTCGGAGCTTTAACGCAAATCCTATTGCGTTTCGTAGAACCACTATACACCACCACCACCATCACCACCATCCCCATCCCCATCCCTATCACCATCACCATCACCATCACCATTACCATCACCATCACTGCTGCTACCGTGACACATCGTCGAGGATTTATCGTGTCCAAGTAGTTTAAAAATGGTTTTCCCCCGTTTTGCTAAAATCGTGAATTTTCTGACCGTCTCCCGATACAAACACACACACACACACAATCCTATTTACTTCAGTATCTTCAGTTCTTTATAACTTCTTCTTTTGATCAAAAGACAAATCATTTATTCTTTTAAAAACAATACTTAATAAATTATATATTTAACAAGTGTTAGAATTATTATTAATACTACTATATTGGAGAAAATAAAATTGATCTAAACGAGATTCGGCAAAATTTGTAAATATGATTTATTGGAATTGAACAAAATCGTCAAACGTTAGAGTAGACCATTGATTTATTTTTTAACATTTAATTTCAAGCAAATTTAGGAAAAAAATGATAACAACTTGTAAAAATAATTTTAAATGATATTAGGAAAATTGTTATACCAGGGATTTAGTTAGAGGAAGAAAATTGTCAAACAAAGAGTATCAAATGAAGGGATAAATCTCTAGGGTGTTGATGCTATTCGAAAGGACATTTATTCAAGCGATTCTATGTCAATCGTGATTCGCTAGAGGAACAACGTTACCTATGTATGTTTGTATGTATGTATATATGTATGTATGTATGTATCTTGATCCTACGTAATGACAAGACACATACATAGACGACACAGGTAAATTTACGCGTTCCACGTGTCGTAATAAACAGCGCATAATCGCTCGATTCGGAGGTACGCGCGATCCTAAATGCGCCATCCTAATATCGTTAATTCCGTATGAATTCCGGATTATTCTGAAAGCAGGAATAATAATAACCGTTTGATTCGACTATCTTCTCTCTCTCTCTCTCTCTCTCTCTCTCTCTCTTTCTCACACACACACTCTAAAATCCTACGATCGTCTGGAATAACTCTGAATTAGGATAGTCTTGCTAAATGGTTGTCTATTTAAATACCATTTAAAGCAATCAATTAACTATATTTGAATTATTCGATCAAGATAATATTTCTTAAATGGATCTAATAGAAATTGAATAAAAATATAATATATGTTAATTGTTCCAATATGATAATATTGAATATAATATTTATTAATATAGATTTCACAGAAAGGTATGAAAAATCATTAAAAGTCTTCGAGAAGACATAAATGAACTCTAAGAGATAGACGAACAAACAGCAGCATAAGACAAAGATGCAATGTTGAAAATATCAATAAATAAATAAAAATAAGAAAAAGAAAGGATGGAACGAGCATGTAGATCGGATTAATCCAGACCGATTGGTCAAAATATGTAAAAACAATAATCCTTACAGCAGAAGACCAATTGGAAGACAACCGAATAGATGGAAAAGCAACATACAGTCAACAATAACGGAGATTGAATAACAGAAGCTTCAGATAAGCATGAAAAACTCCTAGTCAGATGAAGAAGATAATACTGAAAAGATTATAATAACACCTAATTGGTCATTAAAGTATTAAAAGGGTTAAGGAAACTAAATGTTGGATGAATACGACTGGTAACGGTAGGGGAAGGTTTTCTTCTGTGTTTTTTCCTTTGGTCCTTTTGGGATTTAGAATTAAACGACATTATTCCAACCCTCTCTTCGATTTTTGGCCTCGTAAATACGTAATTCGAGCTAGTGCGAAATCTCGGTTGTCCCACAGGTGGCGGCGCCGTTGTGTTATATCGTTTGGAACATAGGCCAATCTTTTAATCCTCCCCCCCTCCTCCATTTTTTTGTTTTTATTAAAAACATATACCAGTATGTGTACTATCCATTCTATCAATAGATTTTTAAATCTAAGGTATCTTAATCTTCGAGGAATCTTCACAAATATTTTCCAACTTATCTCTTACGTTTCTAATTGTAGGATAATAAAAGAACGTATAATTCAACTATTGAAATCTTACAATTATATTTAATTACAATAATATTCTATTCTTTTGAAATATTAAATAGATTTTAATTTCTCTCGAAATGGAATCGATCTTACTTATCGAATAAAACAAATCAAGAAATAGATAGATTAGATGAACATTTATTAAATCTTATGAATATATTAAATTTTCAAAAATCATTTCATTATATTTTCTAGGAACAAGTTTATAAATGTAAAATTGTTATCGCGTAAAATGAGATGAGATTTTAACCAGCGTGATGCTATAGAAAGAGAGAGAGAGAGAGGGTGGTTAAAAGGGTTTTTAGGGAGGAAATGAGGAAAAGTGTACTTCATCCGGCTCATTACAAATCCATCGGTGCGCATTAATGCGTGATTAATCAATTCATATTTTCACGAGGAATATTATTTCAAGCGTGTTCAGAGAAATAACATCAGTTTGTGTTATTCCCTGCTATCGTTTCTACGTTTCCTGAACCTCCAAATCATTATCATCATCATCATCATTATCATCATAATCATAATCATCATTGGGTATTTCACATATGTATAAAGCGTCGAGGAGCCATTGGCATTTCTCGCTTTCTACATACGCTCGAATTACAAGCACTCCGTCAGCCATTGTTTTCAAAAGCGGTCACTCGTACCTTCATAGCTACTGTACCAACATATATATCTATTATATACGTGTGTATGTGTGTGTGTGTATTTGTTTGTAGGTATGTAATAATGTCGGCTCATATAAGTGCCAAGTATCTACGGCAAAGCGAGAAACGCATGGTTTCAACTGTGTTTCTGTACTTCCTACCACGTGTTACTGAGTATCTCTCTCTCTCTCTCTCTCTCTCTCTCTCTCTCT
>JACGTP010000012.1:2820000-2841221 GCA_023678845.1 Mischocyttarus mexicanus | reverse complement strand
CTCTCTCTCTCTCTCTCTCTCTCTCTACCTACCTACCTACCTACCTCTGTAGTACGACACTACCCTAATTTATGATCGTCCTACATTCGACGTAGACGTTTGTAACACTAACACCGGTTAATTGGTATCACGATTAATATAACCGGTTTCGCATATCTCTCTCTCTCTCTCTCCCCTTGTAGTTTCCTTACAATAAAATCTCGACAATTTCAAATATATTTTCTAAGTTATAAATCACATTTAATCTAATTACAAATATTTTAAATTTTTTCTCAAAAAAATGTTCAATATTTAAATAGAAATTTAGTTTGAAATGATTTATTTCTTTTTCTTAATACAGATCGATGGAAAAAGAATCGAGTCGAATGGATAAAAGTAAAAAATAAAAAAAAAATAAACTTTCTAAATATATTCGTGGCATTTATTTTCTACGTTTCTATAAAAAATAGAAAAATCATGAACAACTCTGTTCATTTTCTCGACATTAAAATCATGAAGATTCAATTTTATGGGATAAATCTTGACCATACATATAAATATTCGAATAAAATTAAAAATTGAATTAACAATGATTTATTTATAATTTTTGAATAACGATCGGGTTGGGAAGGTATCTGGGTTGAATGGACGAAAATGAGTAGAAGAAAAAAAGGGGGGAAAAAAGGGAGGAGAGAGAGAGAGAGAAAAAAAAGAAACTTTCTAAATATATACAGGTAGCATTTAATTACCCGTTTCTATTTCTTCCTGAAGAACAAGGGGCGGATGATAATAGCGAAGAATGTTCTGAACCCGGACGCGACGTGGCTATAAAGTCCACAGATAGAAGACTATTATTTCGAGATGTGTTCTTGCCGTGTGATTTATAATCCTCCTGCAAACTCATCCAAACTTCTCTTACGACTATGGTTCTTGCTAAATTTTAACAACCCTGTGCTTTAAATATATATATTTATATATATACAAAAGATTACGTAAAACAGTTGACAAAATTAAGAATATATTCTTACTTAAAATTGTTGATTCTATAAATAATTATAGATATACACCTAATTCTTTTCTTTACACGTTTTAATAAGGGACGTATGTACCGAGTAAAAAGAGAGAGTTAGTACGAACGAACAAAAAATGTTATATGACTTAAACTATGAACATATGTTCGGGACAAGTATACTAACATAAGAAAAAAAGAAGAAAACGAAAATCGACTGTATGTATCCAGCAAAATTCAATAAGTCACCTTACTTTTTTATCTCATCTCGTATACCCCATATCTGTTTCAATCTTTCTTCTTTCACGATGATCATTGAACTCGCCAATGATTTATTTTAAAGGACCAAACAAATCTTTTTTTTTATTTAATACAGCAACAGCAGCAGTAGTAATAGCAATAGCATCGTAACACATCGGGTAAAAGTAGCAATGACATCGAATTTCTAAAAATCCCTGCTCGTGCAGAAAAACCACTACCCATTTCTGTGGTATCCGCCCACGTTAACCCATCTTGACGAATACATCGACCCTTAGATTAAAACATCGACCGACACACCACTCGAAACTCTTTCCCTTCTACCAACTCTTTTTTTCCCTCTTATTTTTATCTATTCGTTCAGAACCTATACCCTACCAAATCCCAAACCCTTATTTCTACAACGCCAGCTTCTCCTTTTCTTTCTCTCTCTTTTGGCAGATTAAAACGCGAACGCGATCGCTATTGAACAAGGGTCTCGAAATCAAGGCCATCGTAAGAGGACAAGAAGTTCGAAAAGGGTCACCTCGTATTCGAAGGTATAGCACGTGTACCCTCTTTCTCTTCGTAACCACCAAAGAAAATCGAAATTTCTTTATAGTTATGTAACCTCTCGAAATTCTGCTTACACGTTTTTAGGGTACTTGAAAAATTAGATCTTTGCATGCTCCTACATACGTGATTTTTATTCGAGATCGTTACGTCATACTTTACGGTAGTAATTAGTTATCGATTACTTGACATAGTTAGATTAGCTTTTTTTTCTTCTTGTTTCTTTTTGTTTCTTTCATTATAACAAAAAAATATTTCTTTGGTCTTGATTGGGATCCAGAAGACTCGTACTCGTCGCCAAGTTGCTCTGAACTTGTGGAGAAAAAATATTATTCGAGAAGGATAAATATTGATATTTTATTTTTAGTTGGGTAGAAGAAATTCGTGAAGACTATAGCAAAAGGAATCGTATATATGGTGGAATGTATCTAACGTGTATGTGTTGAATAGAGAAAGGGAAGTAATTCGAAGATAATGCAAGACAGAACTGCTTGGATCAGACCGGTAGTAGGGAGGGGAGGGGAGGGATGTATGCGACGAAGGGGTAGAGAATCCCTTTTGACGTGAAAAGCTCAGTCGAATGTGTGCCGTTCGTTGATAACGGGTTTCCCGACAGTTCGGCTGTGTTTCGCAAAATCCAGAAATCCTAACTTTTCAATTTCAGCCAAAAGTCTCCTCTGCTTGTCGCGGGTGAGAAAAAAAATTAATGCTACCTTCCATTCGAATCGAATTCTCTCTCTCCCCCCCACCCCACTCTACCTAACTCATACCACCCATTCCCCTGTCTCGACAATCGATTGTCTAAACGATGTCGTTTTGTATTTTATTTCTTATCTTGTATAAATAATATTTCATATATATATAAATATTTAAAACATTATATTTTGTAACCTAGTTGAAAATATTTAATATCTTAAAAAAATGCCGATGCTTTTTTTATCTTTGTAATTTATAATTGACCAATAGAAGTTAATTGCATAGCGATTGATTATGAAGACATATCAGGAAAAAAAATAAAGATAATTATAAAATATATGACAAATTATTATTATTATTATATAAAAAAATTAGAACTAGCTGAGTGACTTTCAAAATGAACGATCGAAAAAATCAAGATTTGCATCAACGGTGTTGTTACCGTTTATTTCATTTCATTTCATTTACTACCAATATAACAAACCAAACAATTTTCTACATCGTGTAAAAAATCACGAAGAAATTTTTTTAAAGCAACAGGGATGGAGTAGGAAGAAGAAGGATGAAAAATGACCCAAAGAGTTGGAAACACGAACGGGAGGAAAGAACTCTGCGTTAAAATCGATCTTTCTCGTTTTAGGAATAAATTTTCCGTATCCGAAAATGGAGTCTCTAAGATAGATAGAGATAGAGAATGAGAGAAATAGAGAGAGAGAGAGAGAGAGAGAGAGAGAAAGAAAGAAAGAAAGAGAGAGAATTTGGAAGAGATAAGAGAAAATTCAAGGAGCGAGCATCGAGATCGTAATCCGTTGGGCGTTCGTCCAGTAGAAAGGTAGACATGCTTGAACGTTCAAAGGTTCCGGAGTGGAGGAGGTTCCGGTATGTCCGGTTAGCGCGTTTCCAGACACAAGAGTTGGTATGCGAAGAGGTGGTGGTGATCGTGGTGGTGAGGATAGTGGTGGTGGTGATGGTGAGGAAACAACCGGTATATAGCCAAGTGTTTGCGGAGAATGTCGATAGATCGTACGGCTTCCAGACTGATCTATTTGCTCTACATGCTATCGAGATACCATAGCAATCGTCGATGTTTCTTTCGATATACTACCAAATCGAAAAAAAAATTTCATCATTTCATCTCAAAAAAAAAAAAAAGAAAGAAAGAAAATAATGTATAATGCATAGGACGGATAGTATCCAAAAATATCAACATAAATACATCCTATCGATTTTCAAATGATTATAATAATATTAGGCTGTCAATTATGAAATGGAGTAAATTTCAATTCAATTATGTATGCATCTTTTGCTCAATTTCATACTTGACAACCTAATAAATAATAATAATAATAATGTTTATTTATTTATTTACGATCTTATATAAGTTTTATCCTGTAAAACAGGGTTAAATTGATAGAATAAAGATCCCGTTTTTTTTCATTAATTAATGATTATAAATAATATTAAGTACAATATATAAAGATGTATGAAATATATTTATTATATAAAATATAAAAAAGAAATCAATTTTGTTGGATATTGAGTTTGCATAATTGCATATTCTTGTAATAGGGGTCGATCTAAATATTTCTGTAGTAAAAGTATAATAAATGATCTAGAATTTTTGTAATAAAATAAAAAACTGATTAATTCGTTTCGCATTAACGAAATTATGTCATCAGCTATTTTGAACGCATTGTATTTTATCTTTTTTTTTATTGTTTTTGTAAGTTCGAAACAACCTGTATTTTATATCCCTTAGTAGAAACTACGTGATCTCTTGGATTCGTTATCGAAACTCGTTCGAATGAGGATAAACGAAGAAGAGGAAAAGCTAGTGCTCGTGTGTCTCTTTGTGATCATGCCAAAAGCAAAGATCTTTTGTATTTTTCACTCAATGGACAGGAGCTTAGCTGCTTTTCCAAAGTGGACGTGACTTTCGCACGTTGTCCACGCGATACTAACCGAAGAAGATTCCCTTTGAAACGTGAACGAAGTTTGCGAGAAAAAAAAGAGACTTGCTGTTTGTGTCGGTTTATCGATTTTAACGATAACTTTAGTAAACAAACAAACAAAGAAACTAACTAACTAATACTTATGACTACACAAATTTATTCTTATATTTTCCACTAAAGTTTTCTTTCATTATATTTTTAGATTACAAATCTCGTTGTACTAAAGTACAAATATACGAGAAACCTGACGTTGAGTAAAACAAATCTTAGGGGTAAATTTTGACGAAAAGGTTGTAATATTGTAAAAAAAAAAGAGATTGAATTTCATGAATGAATGAAATCCCGGTATCCCGTCAGATTCAAAAAGTCATCTTACTTTTTGATCACATCTCGTATATTAGACATACGTTTAAGTTATTCCAGATGGTTTTGAGAATTTTATTTATATTTATTTAAAAAAAAACCATGCAATCCCATGGAAATAAAAATTAATATAATTTCTTAGTTAGAATCTGTAGAATCCTTTTTTTTACCTATTTGTAATAATATTCGATACAATAATTATCGTATTTTATAAACATTACTACTTGTAATTATTATCAGTAGTGTCTGTCGATCGATCTTGTTTAAAATTCTTCACGTATATAACTAAAGATAGTGTGAGAAAGAGAGAGAGAGTGAGAATGAGAGAGTAGTCTCGTTATCTTCGACGTTAGCGAGATATCGCGTAAGAAAAGTGTGATCGATCGTTAATTCTATAGAAGATTCGTAGCGTAGGTAATAAAGTTGTCTTTTAGGACGGTGCCGAGGGTGCTCGAGAAACTCGGCACGTCGTGGATGGTGACAGAAGAAGAGTAGGGGTTTGAGAGAGAACGAGAGTGAGAGAGAGGAGGGGGGTGTAAAAGGGGTTGAGATAGAACAAGGTAAGGTAGATCAAATACGTGTGCAGAGTTTCGCAAAGCGAACGGTCCGTTGGAGACAGATGGGGTAATTACTGTTAGGTGTGCCGATAGTACGGTCCAACGAATATCTGTTCGACTTCATGTTCGTCATGAGTTTAAAAAGAGGATCCCAGTTTTCTTTCCTTTCTTTTTTTCACGAATCTTTTGTCTTGTTTCTTTCTCCTTCTTTTTCTTCTTCTTCTTTTTCTTCTTTTTACCTTCAATCGAAACTACTTTTAAAAAAGAGAACGAGGAAATAACTCTTCTGTGTTACTTTCTTTTTTAAAAAAACACCTTGTCAAAAGATTTTTTAATCAAATCCCCGATATTTTCTATCGAATCACAATAGTTCAGTATTTATTTGTTATTTGTTATTTATTTATTCATTTATTTTTTTTTAAATTAGATCGTACCGAGCCCCTACCATTACGATCGTCAAGTGATCAAAAATTCATTGAATTTTTCTCTTCTCGCTTTTGTCCCGCTCTGATTTATTTCTGATTTTGATATCATTTTCCTTCTTCTAGTTTAACCCACATATACATAAAGGAGAGTAATATAGAACAGCATCGAATATCATCATCCATTTCCATTTCCCACTTTGACAGCTACCTTTCGAACAAGTTATCCGCAGCATTCCAACGTGTCACGCCAAAGACACGAAACTCCCAGAGGTGACGTACACGTGGCACGAATTATTAAGGAGCCTTGCAATTAGTGGCTACTCCACTAGTTGGTTGATCGCAGTATGTGCGGTGAGTACTTCTGGGGATTGAATTCCGTTATGGTTAAAGGACTGAGAAGGTATAACGTTTGCCTATTGAAGCTATGCTTCCTAAACCTCATGACTATGAATTTGTTATAGGATCTACGAAAACTTTCACAGTTACTTTCTAACTTTCTAAATTAAATTCTTTCAAAAACAAATTATATTTATATATATATAAGAGGTAGACCGGAAAGTAATGTCGTTATTTATTTTCTTTTGGCACGACTGTAAAGTAGACTTTGATTAACTGTTAAATGATAAACAAATATAAACAAGAATCTGAGACTAATAATTGTAGACAAGGGTAAATATATAATATCAAAATTAAAAGTAAAAAAATTCTATCAGTCCTCGTCGACTAATAAATATTAACTCTTATATTTTCTTTCATCGAATTCTTAGAAAGAAATTTATTAGGGATGATAAGGGCACCAGACCCGATATAATCGTTGGAATCTGAATTTACTATCACCATAGTTGGTATAAAAGCGTACGGTAATCGTATTCATAAGTATGTTTATGGAAAGCCAAGAGTGTGGTAATAAGTAGAAAGGATATTAGTAGTTGCAGTAGCAGTAGTAGTGGTAGTAGTAGTAGTAGTAGTAGTAGTAGTAGTAGTAGTAGTTGTTGGAGGAAATACAGCAACGGGGGTCAGGTGTTTTCGATCTCACGAGTGGTGTTGGCTGCTTAAAGGACTAAGGGACCGTAGGACGATATCTAAAGGAAAGAGAGAAGATACGAGCAAGTACGATGGGAAGAGAAAATGTCTCTAGTGTGTATTATTCCTCCCTAGAAGTCCCTAGCAGTCTCTACAACTATGTTTGTATGTGTATGTGTGTGTATATAGATTTAGAGATATACGGAAGAGTAAGAGAGAGAGAGAGAGAGAGAGAGAGAAGGATAGTAGAGAGACCGTTTGCAGCAAGTTGGCAATTGCACACGTTGCTAAGTCGCCTGTATATAACTGTATATGTCTCTCTCTTTCCCTGTGTAGGTGTAGATACAAAGGACAAAAGCAATGCCGTCGCGCGACCCTTGATCACCGCATAAATTAGCCTCTGTTTAGTTGTAAACGGACCGTCTCCTACGTTTGTTACGAATGAACGCACGTTAACAAACCCCCTCTCCCACTCCATCCCCCATCATCCCTTTTAGTTCCCGTTTCTCTCTTATACACACGTTTAACAAACAAACACATAGACAGTGGTGGGGAGTACATTACTATGTAATATCACTTTTCTCGATATGCTACATGCATTTACCTTTGTTGCATATCTGTAAACGATATATCTTCTACGCTGGAGGCATCATTATAATTACAGGGAGATGATCAATTAGAAAGGAAATTAGTATTAGAGTCTACTCGTTCTTAAAAAAAAAAAAGAAACAATAATTTTCTTTAGAAAATTTCTAAGTAAGTATACCACGTGAGTTTAAATCCGTTGTATTATCAATTGATTAGTCTAAAAAAAAAATAAACTTGATTCAGTAATATACAATCAGGCAACAACGATATGGGGAAAAAGTCGTGAAAAACAATTTAGGTACTCTCTTTCTCTCTATTAGGGTAAAATCGAGCTTGCCAAGTGGTCTCTATATCATCGTTTGATATGTAATATATGCACTTGTAGAGGAAGGGGAGGGAAGAAGAGACTGGGATGGTGGTTCCAAGAGGGTTGGCTCTGAGAGAGACGAGGTGGAAGTTGGAGCGTACCAACCGTACCATGGACAATGTACCTGGCACTCGGCCAGCGTTACCAACCCAACAAACCTGGCCATTGTCCGAATTACGTCCACTCACTCTCTCACTCTCTCTCTTTTTCTCTCTCTCTCTCTCTCTCTCTCTATACATATATATATCAAGACCCCACAGCGTATGAGCTTACAGACCGGAAGAGTCTCTCGATCCTGAAATTTCAAGTTAGACGCTCCCACGCACAGCTACGATTTACGCGCTATCCTGATTTATACGACCCGGTTTACTTTACTCCAATCTTTACTGAATTTAACCTCGAATAAATACGTTCATTTGTTTTCTCTCTCCCTCCCTTCCTTTCTTTTTTCTCTTCTTCATTTTTTATGTAATATTAACCCTTGTCGTATCGTGTGGAGGTTTTTTCCCAACGTGGAGTCCTTTCGCGATTATTAATTTAAACTGCGATGAAGAGAAATGATATATTTAGTTTAGGTATGAGAAATAAATAAATGTTTAATTGTCGCATTCTGTTAGTATCAAATAGGGTTTATGATTTTAATATAAATTGTCGAAATAATTAAAAAAAACTTTTTACATGTGTGAATTTCATAAAAAGAAGAAGGAGGAAAGGGTGCTTGGGAGGTGAAGGGAGATACATTAACAGGGACAATTAGGTGACCGAAACGCGTCCATCTAAATGAAATTTTAATTTGACCCTTTTTACATCGTACTCTCTTTAACTTTACATCCATTTATCCATCTATCTATCTGTCTGTCTCTGTTCGTTGATACGAGTACTACCTGATAATGACTCTATGTTAATTTTCTCGATGACGAGAAATCCCGGTCACCAACGTTCGATGACAACGGAATTGAGATGGCAAAGAGAGAGAGAGAGAAAGAGAGAATGGGTGAACAGTGGTAACGCTAGTGGTGTGTGGCGTGTTACTGGATGACGAGAAGAGTGGAACGATGAATTGAAACGAAAAGGGTGGTAGGGATAAAGGGTGGGTTGGGGAGGGTGGTTTATGGAGGGAAAAGGGCGAACAATCGTGCGGCTTTTTGCGAAACGGTCCGCGGGGATCATTTTGTACGGCTAATGGCCTTTCACCGACCGTAACTTTATTCGAGCGTTTTTACAACTATCAGCAAGAGAGTTCGTTAATTAAAATTTTCTACATGCGAACGCTGCCAATCGAATTTCGAAAATGAATAAGCCTGGGGACCGAAATCACGTGTCGATGGAATCGTTTTTGTCCTACCCTATATATACACACATATACACACTTACATTTAGATACATACGTGTGTATATATATATATATATGCACATGCATTCGATCTTTTATTTTATTCTTTTTTGTTTCGAAAAAGTAAAGAATTTGAAAGTTTACTTCGGGTATTAAAAACAGAAAAATTGATAATGATACTAAAGAGATAAAAAATATTGGAAGATTGGTCAAGGGTAGGATTGTATTTTTACGTTTTCATTGGTCAAAATTTGAATAGGTTTGTTGGTCCATTAATAAGAGAAAGATAGATAGATAGAGAGAGAGAGAGGAAGAGAATACCATTAGAATCACAGCCTTCAATTACATCGACGTTTCGAATGATCGGGTCCCACGTTGTTCGATGTTAGCAACTTGAACCCTGTAAACGGAGAATTAACGAGCCAACATTGTGTAAAGTTCTCGTTGAGAATTCTGATGTACGTATTAGGTACTCTAGTTCCAATGGTCAATCGGTTGAACCCTTTTATAAACGTATGTTGCATTCGAAGAAGTGTGGGGGAGTTCCATTGTAAATGAAAGAGGAAACCCTGTCAATCAAAAGGTTGAATACACGTTACTCGTATTTATTAGAAATATTTTGAAATAATTTTATAATACTTCTCTCTTTAAAATGTTAATTGCTTTTATGTTTAATTATACATGTTATTTTAACGTAATATAAAGTGTGGTTAGTTTTTAGTCAAACTATGGAAACCTGACGCAACCCTGAATGCAACTCTAAAAAATTGTGAATACAAGTGATGAGAGAACTGGGGGATTTATGGCAAACTGGATATTGGGGGAAAATATCGAAATTTAACGAACAAGAGAAAATAAATAATTTTTTAGGACGTGATGTTATAATACAAATTCGATAGATTTATTTTAAATTTATAAACTAATAGTTAAAATTTATGAATTAAAATAAAAAGGGTTATATTAGTTTGAAGAGATTTGATAGAATTCGTAGACCCGATACCGCCAACAACAGAGACAGCTCTCGTCGAAGTTATTCAAATTGTAACTGACAAGTGAATTAAGAATCTAAGCGAGGAAACAGCATCAACCGAATCTGTTACCGACAAAATACTCGTTTTGTATCGATAATCGATACCACCTCGCCATTTTTTTTTTTTATATATCGTCTAAATCAAAGGTAAAATAATGTCACTTTCATAAAATAGAAATACATATTTTTGTGTGTTACTTTTTTTTAGAAAATATTCACAGATTATTTTGTTTATACGTGTTATTTAGAAATTCGAGCTTTTCATTTTTGTCAAATCGATTACCAAAAATAACAAAAATGACGTATAACATTTCGTTTTGTTTTTCCTTTTTACAATATGAGAAAGAAATGTTAATGAAAATTTAAATAAAAATTCTAAAATTTAAAGTTTAATCATTTTGACATTTGTATGAAGAGTAAGATCATTTAAACGGCGTATAATATTTTCGAAAATGATGATAAGGGGGAAAAATATTGGCTCTCGAGAGTTAAATGATAAAAAAAGGAAAACGAAATCAGCGTGACACGTGTGTTCTTATCCTTAGAAGAGTTTCTTACCATGGGACATCTTTCCAATAGCATATATGGTTTGTCTAAGAAGAAACTTTAGCTGGTGTAGTTCGGCAAACTATATCCGTATTATCCCGGTACACCATAAAAGTAGAAAGTCGTTTGGAAAAGTGTTAGCCCAGGTCACCGGTGAACGACTTTATCTCGTTTTCCCACTCGTTCGAAACTTCCCTAAAAGTATAGTAACGTGTCGAGTTCCTTAAGTCTAACCCAACGAACGAACGAACGAACGAACCGCCGTCGACGTTTTAACGAATCTTAATTAATTCATTAATTTAAGTAAATGAACTTACTTTGTAAATGATATCGGTTAAAACCGATTTCAAGTCTGTACAGATCTTATTCTAAATTCGTTGATATTCTCTACTGGCAACGAGCCTCTGCAAATATATCGATTTAGTTTTAGTTGTAGAAACTTATGTTCGTTCCTACGTTATACTACTACTACTAGAACAAACTACGCTAACAAGTATTTCAATTACTTTTCTTTTTTGTTGTTTATATATACCAATAGTTGTGTTTAGATCAAACTATTGTTGAATTATTAAATGTTCCCCTGTGATGAATTCGTGAATTTCAACGATCTAGCCTATCTCATTTTATGTCAATCATTAAATTATTCTTCTAACTTGTTTATCATAGTTCTCTAACAAATAATATGTTTCTGTTTCAGGTAAGTTATACTTTTCCAATACGGTGAATAATTCTTCTAATAAAATTGTCCATCTAAACGTAAGTGTCATTTTAATTCTATTCAACGTGTAATAAAATTGTTTATTAAATATATATATAATTACATTATTAAAAACATATTTACACATATACACACAAAATAATATTTCATTTTTTAATTTATAGATATACATGTAATTAGGAATAATTGTAGGAAAAAAATCAATATGCTTATTAATTTAATGAAAACAGAAGTATTCTCATATAATAAATCTCTATGATTTATCAAACATTTAAAATAAACATACGAAAGAACGAACGATGTTTGGATAAATGAAGTTTACAACTCGTAAAGTTGTGGCATGTATGTAAAATTTGCTAAACTTCCCAAGTACTAAACGCTTATGTATTATTACAAGCACTCCACGACTAATTCGATATCAGAGAAAATTTCGTTACGGTGATGTCGGGAGAGAAAGAGAGTAAGTGAGAGAGCAAATGTCGTAACAGCATCATCAA
Organism: Mischocyttarus mexicanus; assembly: GCA_023678845.1. Lineage (NCBI taxonomy): Eukaryota > Metazoa > Arthropoda > Insecta > Hymenoptera > Vespidae > Mischocyttarus > Mischocyttarus mexicanus. The sequence goes on along the minus strand of JACGTP010000012.1, from coordinate 2,829,328 downwards.
CGATGGTCGTAATTCGCATGAAACTGAGAAATAATAAACTTTGGAGAAAGAGAGAAAATAAAAGAGAGAAGGGGGATATTAAGGCCAAGAATTAAAAGCCAACCTAGAGAAAATGTCATTTTTCTCTGGATTGACTTTTGACGTTCAGGAAACGTTTGACGTTTCACGTTTGACGACAAGGAAATAAAAAAAAATATATGAAAGATTAGAGAAAGAAATAAAGAAAGAGAATTACTCGCTTTGTTTCTACAAAACACGTATGATAAACGTTAAAGTAATGAATTTTTTGACAAGGTAATAATAATCTTTAACACACTGTTCTTCTTTCCCTTGTCACGTGTCATTTTTTAACGACATGCTTGCTTTGCGTTACGCAATGACAAAATAAAGAAAAAAAATATGGATTTTATCGTTCGACCATGACGATATATTTAACACGTATACAATCGTATTAAAAAGTATTTCAAATTATATACTATATAATTTTGAAAAATAAGAAACAACATGTGTGTTGCGCTTTGTATTATTATTAATGTATAAAATTGAATCCGTGGATAATACCTAACGTAAATACGATTTTTATTTGATTTACAATAAATATTTAAAGAAGAAAAAATTCACGTTTGCAGATATGTAGTAGTATTTGTCGAAAAAGTGACACGGGGACTTTATTTTATAAAAATTTATCATTCTCCCCTTCCTTCTTCCACTCCCCGTTAAATATCTGGATATAGTATTTTGATATCTGTGTCGCAGATAGAATTTTATTTAATCCCCTGAATTTTATATATCCCTTTTTTATTTTCTTTCCAACGTTTTTTTTTTTTTAGGATATTTCACCTGATACGAAATTATATCGAACACTTGTATTTATTTTTTAATAGAATATGCGCGAACGTCAGTCCTTTTTTAAATGATCCTATATATGTATATATATATATATATATATATATATATTTTTTTTTAATTATATTAACACTAATCAAATATTTCGAACGTTTGTTATCAATGAGAAATTTTTTGAAAGGGGTTCATATGCTGTTCAAACGTGTATGTGTATATTTAGAGAGAAAAAATTATTATGAAAAATATATAAAGAAATGCATGTATAATAAAAAGCATAGTGCATAGTGGTACGTACCAGTGGAGTTTACAGAAAGTACACGTTGAAGATTCCTTACCCCACCCGTTTTGCTTTTTTTTTATTTTCTCATTCCGTTCCCTTTTTCTTTTACACTTTTTTTTCTTTTTTTTTCTCATCTTTTTCCTTTTTGCTGTCTCTCTCTCTCTTTCTTTCTTTCTTTCTCTCTTTGTCGAACGTTTGCGTACGTCGAACTACGAGTTTTATTAAATTCCGATGGCGCCTCGTGGAATGAGAGAAAGAGGCTTTTGTATGTCCTGCGTTCCATTTGATTCCAAGGGGACGTCATAAAAATGAAAGGACCCTCTCTTTCTTTCTCTCTCTCTCTCTTTCTCTCTTTCAGTTTCTACAGAATTGCGTGCATACGCCAAAAGAAAATTAATTCAAAGGTATTAGTAGATAAGTAAGAATGAATGAATGAATGAATGCCTTCAGAAGAATATTATAAAAACTGTAAGAATGGATAACGTCCAGGCTGGTGACAAGCTAAAGTAAACAATACCTTTTTTATCATTTTTCATTTAGGTATCTACGGTTTTTTTTTCTCTTTTTTTTTTTATTATCTGTCCTTTCATTATCAATCATTCCACTACTCCCATTCGTACTTCTTATCATTTTAATCATTTATTATTCTTATTATTTAAGAAGGTAGACTATAGGTTGCACTATTTTTTTTACAAACAAACAAAAACTCGCGTTTCATTATTATAAAAGGGTTCGAGCGAAGAAGGTTATAACACATAAAAACAGAATCAACATCAAGTCTAATTAATTATTGATAGAGGAAGGGGACGGGAATATGACATAATAAAAAGAAACAAAAATTAAAAAAAGAATAGTAACGCAAATTATAATTGGTTACGAAACTAATGGCATACATTATTTTTCTTTCTTTTTTCTTTCTTTTATTTTATTCGCATATAACGTCGTTCCATTTTTCTCTCATTTATTACGGAAAATGACAAACTATACTCTGTCATTCACTGAGGAAAATGACCTGGCAGGTTTGCAACCTAAGCTGATATTTTTCTTCGAAGGTTAGGCGAATACGATTAAGATTACGATTGTCCATGGTAGTGGTGGTGGTGGTGGTGGTGGTTAGACTTATTATAGGGGGTATGTAAGGGATATGTAACGGTGAAATTTGTTAGGAAAAGAACGGGGAAGGGTGGTGGTTAGTAAAAGGACTGTCGGAAGTAACGTAGAGTAATACCATAATCAAGAAGAAACTTGCTACCACGACTATACTTATTTTCTCAAGAAAGAAGTAACGGTGCCACTTAGCCGGCTGACTTTAATGTTTACGCATAAGAACTTTGGGAAAAGGGCTCACAAGTTTTAAATGCTTCCTTCGTTAATGCCTCTTACACCCTCTATTCTCAACCCCCACTCTTGTTTCCTTCAACCTCTCCCTCCTTCTCTTCTAACTAAAACGTTCATAACTTCTCTCCTCGTACAACGAATCATGGTCAACCGCGACGGTACTTTCTTTTCTTTTCTTTTCTTTTCTTTTCTCTCTCCCTTTTCCCTTTTTGTTTCATCTTTTTTCTTCTTCTTTTTCTTCTTCTTAGTTTTCCATTTAAAACGTCACCCACCAGTCAACCGAAAATATTGTCCTCTTCCGCGTGTAATAAATTGCAATAACGCAGCACAATCGGATGTTCTTAAAAGAAATTAATGCGTCATCCTAGAATAGTTATGGTAGTGGTATATCTTCTTATTCTTCTTCTTCTTTTTCTGACTAAGAATTTGTCCAGGTTTGTCTAAAGCCTCTGTTATTTAATCTCTGTTTATTCTATGAAATTAAAGGAATAAACATTTACACCGAATTCAACAACAACAGAAAAATACAAATTAATGCATTCGTATGAACAATTTAATAGAACAAGATAAAATAAATGCAATCGTTCTTATATTAGGAATCCTACAAAATGATCGTGGAAAATGATTATAGTTTTTGGTATCGGTGTAGAATGTAGTGTACATAAATACGCGTATCTGCATCACGTACATATGCATGAGGAAGTAGTGGGATAAAGTCTGGGTACAATTTAAACTAATTAGGTCTCTCTCTCTTTCTCTCTTTCTTTCTCTCTTGCGTTGTCGCAGGATTGCTGATACTCATAGTAGTGGTGGTCGGTTGGTTGGTTGTTAGTAGACAGCCCACCAACCAACCAACCAGGTAGGAAGATAGTAATTCGGCCTGCCAACGTGTAAGTGAGAGAGCAGTGATCTGAGCCAACCTGGAAGTAAACCTTTCACAGGAGTCTAATAGAGTTACAGTCCGGGGGTCCGAGGATTACTGGAAAATACGCGAAGGATGAGGGGTGAAACGGGGTAAATCGGGCTGGGGGGGGGGGTTTAGAGGCAAGGGGGATACCGCTGCATTGCGGTACGTTCTCCGATACACCCATACGCACCACACACGTACGCGTAATACCTCTCTTCGTGGAAGAGTCTGTGAATGAAAGAGAGAGTGAGTTGATGAGAGTGAGAGAGAGAGAGAGAGAAAGGTGAAGATAGAAATATACGATTGAGTGTGAGGGTGGGTGTGTGTTCGTTGGTATGTACGTATGTGTATTACGCTATTTGCTTCTCTTTCTCTTTCTCTCCCTCTCTCTCTCTCTTTCTATCTGAACGACCGAAGGGTTTTATCGGCGGATTAGCATTACTTTACATAGTTTCAAACGGGTTTGCATAGGTTTCGGAGTTTCCTGCGTACCGCATGGCGAACGCGTGCCCGGTGTAAAGCGAGCTTACGTCCTTCCTGTGCAAGCTCTCTCTCTCTCTCGCGTTATACATTTCCAGGTTATATGCTGCTGCCTATTGCAGCTGGCCGCAACCTCGACGAATCTGCTAACCGATGTGTTAACCTCCGGAACCTCTCCTACCAATCTTCTATAATCTCACTATCGAACTTCGTTCGGACTCTACTCGATCTGTTAACCCCCCCTTTCCCCTTTTCCCCTAGTCCCCTCTCTTAATTACCTACGATGCAGAATCCTAGCTTTATTCAAACGTTCCGTCTATATTTCCTTTCTTAATCTATTTTTTCGCGCGCGCGTATGTACGTGTGTGTGTGTGTGTGTGTGTGTATGCGTGTGTGTATGTATGTTTACGCGCGGTACGTGTTCTTTCTCTCTTTCTCTTCCATTTTAAAAAGACACAATTTTCATGAACTCGTTCGATGACTCGTATTCGATTTCGTATTAAAATTTTCACGGAAAATAAAGAAAAAGAAAAAGAGTGTAAGAAGAAAATATCTATTTGCCCTTCCCCTTACCGTCATACTAACAACGATCGAGAGAGAAGACTTACCGTAATTGATATTAATTAGTGTATTTTAATAAAGGAACAATTAAGAAAGTGGGACGAGAGTGCGAGTCAAATGGTAGGTGCACGGATAACGATGAGGAGAAGGTGGTTGTTGTGGTAGTGGTAGAAATGCGAGTTGAGGGTGGTGGTGGTGGTGGTAGAGGGAGGGAGGTAAGGGTGGGTAGCGGTGAACGAATGGGGATGGTAGAGACGTAAGAAGTGGTGGCCAAGATTTATATCGTTGAGGTGGAGGGTGGAGTGTAAAAGGGTGGAAACAAGGGAAAGAGAGAAAGGGGAAACGATGGGGTTCGAGAGGGGTGAGGGGGTGGATGAGAGAAAGAGAGAGGAAAAGCTATGCGCACGGGAGTTTTACACCGCGGCACCTATTATGCTGTCTTCCGAAGCATAATAGACGCTCCACTAATTAGAATGTCCCGCGCTGTGCTTTTGTCTTCGCTTCAGAGTAGAGAAGGTGGATAGGATAAAAAAAGGAAGTTGAAACGGGAGAGAGAGAGAGAGAGAGAAAGAGATACACGAAAGACGGTAGATAAGTTTAAAGTGAAAGGGAAAGAGTAAAAAAGGGAATATACTACCGGTGGATGATAGTTTTCGTTTTGAAAAATAATCTAAAAAAAATAAATAAATAAGATGATCGTGGGTTGTTTTTTTTTCTCGTCCGTCGAATCAATTTATTTGTCCAATTTTTTCGAAATTATTATTAGTCGTAGTATTATGTAATCTATCATTTTTAGCTTGAACTAAATGTAATAATAATTGATTTCTTTTTTTATTACGACTTATAATACGAAGAAAATACGTCGAAATAAAATTTGCCAATGAAAAGACGATTTTTTCTTCAGAGAATTGTATTATTCTTTCTTTTTAATTCGATTTATATAAACTCTTCTCAAAGATTGATCTTAATTTTTTTTTTTGCGACCGTTAAAAGTTTAACTCCCACCCTTCCTATATCCCTTCTTTTATTGTTTCACGAAGTTTCTGACAGGGTGGGAGAGGAAGGAAAGATTAAAGAAGTTATTATTCGAAGGAATGTAGTAGATTGTTTTTTTTTTTAAGAAAAAGAAATATAATAAATGATACGATTTTATTTTTTCTAGGTCGTAGGAACGAAATTATGATCCCTCTGCCTTCTACTAAAAAAAAAAATTCGGCCTGGCTTATCTTAAAAGATTTCTTACCTCAGCACCCACCATCTCTCACCCTCTCGAAATTTTTATTTCCTCTTCTCGAGTGCGACGCAAAGCCTACGATCTCTCTCTTTCTCTTTCTCCTTCGTTTCTTCCGTCTTCGACTCAACCCCTCCTCGCCATCCCACGAAGGAAGTTTTTCGCGTTTAATTCTGGACATTTCCTTGCGTCTTCGTTGTTTATCTCGCGCACAACAAGATAGTAGGACTTAATTTAACTTCGAGGCTCTTTGTACCGGCAGAAGGCATAAATTTTAAACTTTACCACCCCTGAGGCCATTTTCAAGCTGCTCGACCGCTTATAATTCGAGACACCCTCTCCCCTCCTCCTCCTGCTTTTCCTCATTCTCCTTCTTCTTCTTCTTCTCGTCTTTCTCCTCCTTCTACTTCATCTGAATGCTCGAGAATTAACTACGAAAATAAATCACGTTTTATTGCCCAAATAAGATTGGCCAAAATTTTTTTGTATATTAATATTACACATAGTTTTGATATAGAAACAAATACGAATTAAAATAACGTTATGCCAATTTTATAATAATTCTTTTCTTTTATAATTATTATTCCAAAGGATATATTGAATTTCTTTTCTCGTTAACTCTGTTTGTAATCACTAATTTATGAGCGACGGTAAGAAATCCTTCTTGAAATTTTCTTTAAAACTAGCATTGATGGTCAACGTGTTAAACAGTAACAAAAAAAAAATCGATTGAATCTTCGTAAATAAATTTGCGCGTAAGAAAAAAAATTATATAATTAATTAAAAAAAAAAGAAAGAATTATTAAAGTTCTGTAGAGTGTAGTAAAAAAAATAATTTGTGAGAAATATATATTTAAAAAACGGTAATATATATATTTTCATTAATGAAAATGCATTAGACTATCGAGAATAACGACCCACGTTAGTGTATATTAGACGAGAGGTAGCATTAATAATGATACTTGATTTTCAAGGGTTTCCTACGTCAGCCACATAAACGAGAAAAGTAGTAGGTTGCAGGGACGTCTAGCTAGCTAGAGTTAGCTAGCTATTTCGTTTATCGTTACGATTTATCACTAGGAGATTCGTGATACCAGTTTACCTGGTTATGTATAACTATATAACACGTATAACACGGTTGTCGAGGATATTCGCTAAAAATCAACGTACACCTGTCTAGAATGTTATTTCGTAACTAACGTGTCTGAAGTAGGGTGTTGAAAATTTGCGAACTGGAATGACGTAAATGGCATAAAAAGAGGAATAAGAAGAAGAAGAAGAGGAAGCTAGTAGTATAAGGAAGGGAAAAGAACATAAGCAAAATGAAGGAAGAGAAGAAGAGTAGTAGAAAGAATGGAAGCAGAATTATGCAGATGTCGGATATCCGATGTAGGAGCTGGGTAGTCGGATATTCTTCTCGGAACGGTCTTTTAGCCAATAGACATCTGGGATTTCCTGAATTGAATGTAAATTACCCTTTGCTCTGTTCGTGAAACGGATCTATCGTTAAGACCCTACAAATAAGATCTTTTTCTTCTTTTTTTTTTCTACTTCAACGAATTATACGTGAAATTCTTAACCCTTTGACTATTAAAGACGTAATATTTATTATATTCAATCGAAATAATTTTCATTTGTTCTGAGTTTAAATTAGACCCAGTTGCAAAAGGATTAAAAAAAATATTAACATGCATCTAAACACAATCCTAAATAATAAGTGTACTTACATTTTATATCATTTAGTGATTTTTATAAGAAACAAAAGTTTATTTATCTGCTTGATAAATGTTATGACGATATATCTGCTGGTATTAAAGCATTAGATCAAATAAATTTAAGTGTTACGTGGATTAATTACTAAAATGGTTAGGACGTGTACAATCAGATATCGGAAGGAGAAGAAAAAATAACAGAGAGAGAGAGAGAGAGAGAGAAGCTTGGAAAGACAGAGGAGTGAGAATGAAAATGAGAGATAGATAGAGAGAGAGAGAATACACAGAGAAACAGGGAAACAGAAACAGAGGAGACAGAGAATATAGAGAATGGTATTGTGAAAATGGTGGTGGGATAGTAGTGCGTACAGGACAAATTAATTGGTACAACCCGAATGTGCACATTACGGGCGTATTTACAGAAGCGAAGCGACCAGGTCTACATCAATTTCGTTATTACTTAAGTGCTCATTGTGTTCTCCTCTTCCTCCTCCTCCCCCTTTTGCGTCTCTCTCCTAGCCGGTGTTTTGCCGTTCGTCCCTTTCGGAAAGACCAGTGTTCAGACGAACGTTTGTAATGTGTACGAGAGCACGATGAAACGCAAACAGCAGCCGATATTATTCATCCTGTACGCTCTTGCTTAATCCATCCTTCTGTGTCCTCCTATTCTCTTTCTCTTTCTCTCTCCCTCTCTCTCTCTCTCTCACACACACATATACACTCAGCTTCACACATATTCCCGTACGTCTATGCGTGAGTGAGTGAGTGCGTGCGTGCGTGGGACACAGGATTGTGCTGAAGTTAATTCTAAGCTTGAAGCTAAATTCTCTCTCGTATTACCTTTTAACTGTCTAATATTGTCAAATGAAACCTTGTAGGATGTAACAGGAAATAAAACAAATTCATACGTTCTCTCTTTCATCCTAGCATATATAATTTATTAATTGTTAATATCCTCCTGAAACATTTTTTACATAAAATGAATTTAATTCGCCAAATGGGAAGAACTATTGTACTTTGAACACTCATTCTTTATTAGGGTTGAATATTTTTTTAAATAAAGATTATTACTATATTTTATTCTTATGATAAAGATCTATTATAATAATGTTATCATTTTCTTCTATTAAATATCAAAAAGAAAATAAGTATACTTACAATTAATGACTGATTAAATTATATTTTTTCTATTCGAATAATGTCGAGGAAGAAAAAGTTTTACCAACTAAAGCATACCACTCTCATTCTCATTCTTTTCTTTTTGTTTTCGTTCTCTGTCTCTCTTTCTCTTTCTTTCGTTTTCCTTTTTTCGAACGATAACGGTTGCTCGTTTTTTCCATTTTGTTAACAGCGACTCCGCGTTCGTAAAACTTTTTCCTGATGCTCGAGAGCCAATTTAATCTTCGCCCTTTGGCGGCAGCCTGCCGTTTGTGATAAGTTGCCCCGCAACTAGCGAACCAGCGAGAAACGAAAAGAAAGTGAAAAGAAGAAAGATAGATATAGATAGAGATAGAGAGAAAGAGAGAGAGAGAGAGAGAGAAGAAAAGGAAGAGGAAAAGGACATCGAGGAAGCAAAGTTCGAATTCAAAGTTACTTCGGTCAATGCGACTAGAAGAACCCCTACTAGTCGAGGGTTTCTCAAACGAAGTCCTTCTAAATATCAACGAGAGAGAGAGAGAGAGAAAGATAGTTTATGCTAGGTCTTGTTACCAAACGTTATGTATCTTTCGATCCCGTTTTCATTTTGATCACATCACCCTTCCTAGCCCCCACAACCAGCCCTTCCTCCTATCCCTCTCATCTCGTACTTTAGCAGCTTTTATTAAAAACACTTTCAAACTAATAACTAATAACGAATACAATTTTTGGATCGATCTAAGGCTTGCGTAATCTCTTCTTTTTTTTCGAACGAAATAAAAGAAGAAGAAGAAGAAGAAGAAGATAAAGAAAAATAAGAAGAGGAGGAAGAATTA
>JACGTP010000012.1:2759537-2813127 GCA_023678845.1 Mischocyttarus mexicanus | reverse complement strand
AAAAAAAAAAATAGGAGGGTTAGAGAAGTCAGAAGGCAAAGAAGAGAGGAGAGGAGAAGAAAAGAGAAGAGAGTCGTTAAAGAGTTTCGCGCCACCGAGCTTCGAATTTTCCTTCCGCTTTGCCTTTATTTCTTTTCACTCATTTTACTGATCCCTTCTCACTTTTCTTACTGAATCCCGTTAACGAAGCAGTTGCATTCCTATCGATTCCCTTTATCGTTTCGATTAAACACCAATCGAAAAAAAGCAAGATCTTCTTTTATATTGAAGATTTTTCTTATCTACAACTGGATTAAAATATTTACAATAAATACAAAAGAAAAAGAAAAACACAAATATATATTTGGATGGTGGAAGAAGAGTGTCAAATTTTTAGCCACGATTCAATGGGAAAATTCGACATTTTTTCTCCACCAATTTAATGTATATTTGTTTTCTTTTTTTTATTCATCGTAAATATATCTTAAATATATATATACAGGTAACCCTTCTCTAACACGGTAGATATGTTCCTAGAAAATTCCGTGTTGTATGAAACCGTGTTGTATGAGACCCAGAGCCAGTATAAAAAGGGGGGTTACACTGTATCTTGGAAAGGTTTTTGCAATTTTCTTATCGTGTTAAAGCAAAACCGTGTTATAAGATGCCGTGTTGTAGGAGGGCTACCTGTATATAATTTAAATAACAACACAATGATAATTTCATGATACACATTTTAAACATATTTAATAGATAGAATAAATCTTAACGGGGTTAGAATAATACATAATAGTACGTTTATATCAATGAAAAAAAAAAAAAGAAAAAGAGAGATAGAGAGAAAGAGAGAAATCGCGTATCTTTTACTCTTATATTTTTCTTTATTACTGATTGCAACTACTCGCGTACGTGAAATGGTCGTAGTATTACTGTCTCTCATCTAGTATGTACCACTCGACCCGTTTCGCATTTTAAAAAAATTTTACTACGTTTGTGTATATACATATATACACACACATATATACAACACACATGGTACATATATATATATATAAATATATATATACATACATATACCAATGCGTAAACTTTCCCTACGCGTAAATTTCCGTTCTACTATTTGCTTTTTACCATCTACTTCGTTAATTAATGTTCTATGCCAAAACATTCGAAAGAAGAAAAAATAAAATAAAATCAAATCAAAAATAAAGGCATATCTTTCCTTCTATACCGTACACACGTGTATGCGTGAATTATATTTTAGGTATGAATCTTAATAGGATAAATTTATTTTATTTTATTTTTTTTTCTCAAATTTACATCAATAAAAAGATAAACAAAGGAAAATAAATAAGAAAAAAAATAAAGAGAGAGAGAAAGAGAGATAATAGACACGTGACTTAACAAAGTTGTCAACGAAAGTAACACTTGGTGAAAAGGGATAGAAGGGAGGGAGAGAGAAGAAGAAGATGGGTCGATAACTATAATATCAGTTTGGTTATCTCCTGTTTAACACCATTGTGTCTCAGCGGACGTAGGGTGATAACGAATCAGCGTATACCTCGACGATATAGGGGGAAATGGGGAGGGGGAGTGTATGGGTGCGAACGGGTAGAGAGGAGGAGGAGGAGGAGGGTGGGTGGTTGGTTGGCGAAACGAGACAATGGTGCTCCAGGCACCGTGAAGATCCCGTAATTGAATTACACTCCGATAACCGCTTATCGCAAGCTGCCTCTCTCTCTCTCTCTCTCTGGTTTCTTTTCCCTCCCAACTACCTCCCCTGCCCCCTACCTCTTTCCTAGTTTGGCTGGCTTCTAAAGCACGACGGACCCGCACTGTGCAGGAAAATAACTTTCGCTTATTGCGCGAAATGGAAAGAGAAAGAGAGAAAGGGCAGTTCGCGGAGGGTTGACGGATGATAAGAGAGTAGGGTGAGGGTAGAAAGAGAAAGAGGAGATGGTGGAGGAAGAGGTGAGAGGAGGGAGATGGCCATGCAGCAGAGCAGAGTGGAAGCTCTTTTTTTCTTCTTCTTCTTTTTTTTCTTTTTTGTTCCTTTTTCCATTGATTCATTCATTTCATCTTTCACCATCCCCCGCCACCCACTCCCCCATAGCCAATGCCAACGAAATAATTAGTTCCCTTACCGATTCCCTCGGTTGGTACTACTCGTCGGCGGGTTGGTAGGGGGGAGGATAGGAAGGGAGGAGGGGGGTTACGCCGGATAGACGGAGGAAATTAAATTCGTGCTCTACGAACGATCCCGCGAACATGCCGATCCGCCGATTCGTTCCTTTGATTCGACGAGTACTTTCTCTTCCATCCCAACCCCCAACCAACTCCCTTATCATCACCATTCCCCGATTCCCCATTACCACTACTACTACCACCACCCCCTTTTCAGTCCTGGTTTCACTCTCTTTCTCTCCTCTGTTCTGTCTTCTCCAACTGTCATTAATTATCCACTCTAAACAGACGAGATGGGGAAGGGGAACTTTATTGTAGTGCACTTTTCTTTTAAAAAATTTATTATTGGCCTAGTATCAAAGGAAATATATTTCATTTTTGTTTCGGATTTCTTTTTTATCGTATCCGTCTATCTACGAGACTAAACGATGAAAGAAAAACGTCTTTCGAATTAATTATCCTCGGTAATATCGATAACAGGTGTTGTACAGGTGGGATGAGAAGATGGCAAAGTAAATTTCGATCTATTAAAATATATTAAAAGTTTCTTCTTTTTTTTTTTGCTCAAAATCTTTACCGTCCACGTAATGCGATTAGAATCTTTTAAGTTTAAGGAACGATGGTCGAAGGTTTTAAATTTGAAAACTCGAATGAGCAGGCGCTGAAATCCAACATTCTTCCCCTTCCCCTACTCCTATTACCATCACCACCACCACCTTTAACCCTCCTCCCCTTAGAAAGTACGTTGTATACGCTCCGTTACGCGTGCTTCGAGGGGAATAAATTCGAGGGTCGCGAAACGGCTGATTCGGGAATAATTTTCGGCTATCTCGCGTAGGTACCAACACCACCACCACCACCACCAGCATTACCCACCGACCTACGCGTACGTTACGACGTTGCATATTTTTCAACCGGGAGCAAACTCCCAGACCTTTTTTCCAAAGCTTTCGCGTATTAATTGGAAAATAATTACAATCCCGCTCGTTCGTTTCCATCCCTCGGGTTTTATTCGCAACTCAAACTCCCCTTCCTCTTCCTTCTCCCTCCTGGAATGTTCCATTCCGGTCATTTTTTTTTATATTTTTATTTTTATTTTGTTATCTTAGTATCGCATAGAAATCAGTTTTTTCTTCTAGTTATTTATTTGTTTTTGTTTTTTAATTACAAATAACCCCAGGAAATAAATTTGAGTACGAGAAGAACACACGGTGGCGATGGCAGTCAGTTCTTCGTCAATTAGAAATTCCTTTGGCTGAATGTAACGTCGAGGTAGTAATTCAACGCGTCGTTTTCGCTAATTAAGAAACCAATTTAAGGATTGGTTATTTTTTTTAATGGGATAAGGATAATCCTAACTATAACTCAAAACTATTTAACGACTAAAGCTTTTAGGATTGAAATTATTTATATGAACAATTTGTCAATTTTCTTTTTCTTTTCCCATTCATTCGTACAACGTCTAATACGAATTTTAACGAAAATACTGTTGCTTAAGAAAGTTTCGCTTACCAAAAAAAAACAGTTTCTCGAGAGAGGGAGAAAGAGAGAAAGAGTAGATGAGATGAGAACGAAATAAAAAAAGAAGAAGCAGGATCGAAATATAAAAATGCAAGAGAAAATGTTCGCAAGATAAGAGAGAGAGAGAGAGTAGAATCTCGTGCTTTGAAAGCAGGTATAATCGCTTTAATTAACAAGGAAGCAATGGTTACTGACCGCACAGTGGTGGTGGCGAGATGGAAGGAGGGTGTGGTGGGTGGTGGGTTTGAAACGGGTGCTAGTATACCCGTTTATCGTACGGGGTTAGAGGGATGAAGAGGAAGAAGTCGGTCGTGTGCGGTAGGAAAGAGGAGGAGTTAGGGGGAGGAGGTACGATTTCACCGTAGGAAGAAGAGGGACGGACAAAAGCGAGAGAGCGCAAATTTGAGCTCAGCAGAAATTCTGCCCCAATTACCGATCAGTAATTGGACGCCGCGAGGCGTATAGTAGTCGTGGACGATCTCGCTGCGATTATCGAATCTTCGATCACGCCGACTGAAATTCGTAGGCGTTTGGTGGGTGGGATCTCTCTCTTACTCTCTTTTCGAAACGCTAGTATCGAATCGTTTTACCTCTGAACGTTTCACGGATTTTCCAAAGAACGTTTTTAAGCAACTACTTTCAAATTGACCGGATTATCCTCAATAAAAACTCCTTTTTGTTGTATTTTATTTTTCTTCCTTTCTTTTTTTTACCTTTTCGTTGTATTTACTTTAAATAGAAAATGCGTCGCGAGAGTTCGTTTTTTATAGAAACCAATGTCAAATATATTTGTTAATGGGATTTTTGATTGATATCAATAATACTCTTATTTTTACTTGGATTTCATTATTTCTCATAATAAAGATTAATGTCGTTTAAAAATCTTTTGAATTTCTATTTCTTTTTCTATTCTATTTTTAGTCTTCGAATTTCTTTAAACCTTTTTGTTTCTCTTATCTATCGCAATCAATGCCCAACGTCGGATTCCCCAATCCATTTTGACAATTAGTAAGATCTTTTCGTTTAGTAAGATGGATCATTTGGTAAGCTCTTATTTAGTCGCGTTAATTCAGCTCGGTTTGGTTACGAGAAAGGAAATAATATCCGTGGGAATGGGGAACGGCGGGGAAGTTCGGGGGTTGGGAAGAGGGAAAGAAGAAGGATGAAAAAAAGCTCCTGAAGAGAGATAACGGAGACGAACTTACGGACTGACGAATCTAAAAGGGATAAAGAGTAAAGGAATAAATCAGTTAGCGTGAGTGAGAAAGACTATCAGCAAAAATTGAGAGAAAAAGGGATAAACGGAGAGGAGGAGAAAAAGGTGGATGATTCGATAGAGACGGATAAGGTCAGAACGGTTAAAGCCGTTGAAAATTTGTCAGTAATTTTCGTAGAAACCATCGTACAGCTGCTGATTCTGCTTCTACTTCTAGCTTTGGAAGTATTTTTTCTTTTCTTTCCATTCCTTTCTTTCTTATCAATTGCACTTCACTCTTTATCCTTTTATTTTTGTTTCTCGTAAACCGGAGCATTTTTTCCCTGTTTGATCTAGAATTATTTTCTTTTATGGTCGATCGATCCAACTAAAAAACAATTAAAACAACAGTAATCACGAATTTATTCATTATTCATTATTCATTTTAAACAAAAAATGGGTTACATTAAAAATAGCTGACAAGATTTGAAGCGAGGTGGAAAAAGAAAATTCGTTTTTAAAGAAAAAGCGAATAGAAATAGAAAGATCTGTGTAAGGACAGCATTCAAAATCGAATAAATCATTCTCCGAGTAAAATGATATGTGAGAGGGGTTAACGGGGTTATATAAAACGTACTACATATGTCGGCAAGAAATACAGAAGAAGAGGAAGAAGAATAAGAGGTGGAGGAAAGATTGGAAGAAGAGAGTAAGGAAAAGTAAGAAGAAAAAAAAGGGATAAAAGGAGTAGGAGAGTAGAGTAGGGTAGGGTAGGTTAGGTTATAACAAAGAAAAAGTCGAACGTTTCTTCTCTTTAAAATGTTGTTTGCAAGAGGACACTGTGTACGTGTTCTCTGGCTCACGTAGCTCAGGGACCTTCTTGTTTCTTGTCTGTTAGGTTTGGTCTGGTAGTGTGTAAGTTCACGGATGTAGGGATTCGAACATACATATATATACATACTTAGTAAACGACGAGAGCTTTGGTTCGAGAAATGGGAATGAGGGTTGAGGGGTTAGAAATATAGGGGTTGAGATATAGGAGAGGCTAAGAGCCGAGAAGAAGAAGAAGAAGAAGAAGAAGAGAAAGGGGTGAAAGAAGTTTTGTATGCTGCTTTCGTATCAGCGGACAGTACACGTGACCGGCGTATCTAGCGGGGTAGTTTAAAACGTTGGGAATGGTCACCCTTCTATCTTCATCCTCCACCTCCTCTTATTTCTCTTTCTCTTTCTATTTATCCTTCACCTCATCCACCATCCGAACCCTTTTTCTTCTTCCTTCCTTCCTTCCTTCTCGTTTTGCTTCTACTATTTCGAACTTCGTCCATCTTTCTCTCATTTCTCGACGTTATCATCCAACCTTTGAACATCGTACACGCGTTATTACCGGGCAAGGAAGAAGGTGGTGATGGTGGTAGTGGTGGTGGTGGTGAATCAAAGTGGAGGACAAAATCGATCGACATTTTCGATTTTCCAGGGTCGTATAAACTCCTCTCTCTAACTCGTAGTCAACGCGCCCGCGGCACCAATACGCTTCTATCCGTGATTTGCTCGAAGATTAGTCCTTCGGTGGTGGTATCCGCTCGAAATTACCTATCGCCCTTCGCACACGATCGCTCTCAGCATTCCCTTTCACTTCTCCCTCTCTCTCTCTCCCTCTCTCTTTCTCTATCCACCTATCTATCAATCTAACTATCTCTGTTGCTCGTACCAGGACCTATGGTCACACCACCAATTCGCGAGTACTCCGATAACGCGGAATTTCATTTCCTTCACGGTAAATACGATTTCCAGCTTGTTCGTTCGTTCGTTCCTTCGTTCGTTCCTTCATTCGTTCATTCGTTCATTCGTTCATTTCACGTTAGGTAGGTTCTTTCGTAGGAGAAATCGAACATGAAACAATGTGACTCTATGCTTTCGTTGCTATTGTGTACTTCAATTCAAAACTAGAAGAAAGAGAGAGATAGAGAGAGAAAGCTAAAGCAAACTGGTTGTAGAATTATAATTCCTTCGAAAATGTTTCCTTCCGCCCATCAAATCATTCTCATCGGTGACTTTCTTTACGTTTTCCTATATACATAAGTCGTCAAAATTCGTAATCATTATAATATTCGTTAAACCTAACATATTCTATTATCTCTCAACTTAATCGTTAGTTACTTATCAACTATAAATTATTCCTAGGGATTGGTGAGGTGGAAGAGGGAAGGTATCCGTACGATAGAATAAGTTCAAAACGAGTGCTACGCATTTAGAAAATAGGGAAGAGGAGTGGTAGAGGGAGATGGAAAATCGCTTGTGCGTGTAATTGCATGCACGTTTCGAAAAGTGGTGGTGTACACCGGTCTTTGGGTTCGATGGAGCGTTCATTACAAAATTAATTATAAATAATTATGTTTCCCGCGTTATCGTTAATAAATCATTAAAAAGCCGACGGGTCGGAAGAACAGACTGGCGAATAAAAGCAAGCAAGCAAGCGAGAAGGAAAAGAGTGGTGGTAGTGGTGGTGGTGGAGGATAGAAGGAAAACAAGAGAGGGTTTGGAAACGATGGGATGAAGAGAGTGGCAATGAGGTGAGGAGGAGGAGGAGGAGGATGTGGATGTGGTAGAGAAGAAAAAGAAGAGGGGAAGGGAGTAAGGGGAAGGGGGAATATCGGTGATTACCGTATCGCTCTGCACGGACGGCACGCCGAGGACGTATTTTTCTTCATTAGCGCAAGGTGCCCTGGTAAACTGAAAACAATTATGCAAATTCTCCTCCTTCCTCCTTCAATCCCCCATCCCAAACCCAAGGCTCGCGTAGCCAACCCTCTTTCCCTATCTACCTACCATCCCGCAACCACCTCCTTTCGAGTCAAAGTCGCCCTCTACCTCGATCCTCCCTCTTATACCCCACTACCATCACCAACACCACCCACTTTTCTTCCCTTTCTCTCCCTCTCTCTTTCTCTCTCTCTCTTTACGTTTGCGCTTCGGGGCAATACGGAGTTCGCTTGTCGCCTCGCAAATGAAGGGGGCGGTCGTGTGGCAGTGATGCAAAAGAGGGTGACTGAAATGTGAAGCTGCCAGAGTTAGTATAAATTTATATATATATATGTCTGTGTTAAAAATCATATAATTCAGATTCACGTTAAATCGTGAAAAAGAAAGAAAGAAGGAAGGAAGGAAGAATTCATTTGGTGTTATTTTTTTTTAATTATTATTTTTTTCCTTCCTATCTTTTTATTCTCTGCTTTAAAAACTTCGTATTTAAAGATTCTCACGTGCGACGTAATAATGAATATTTTCGATTGATATGAGTGTAAAGGAAATATAAAAAGAGAGAGAGACGCGTTCAACCGACGTTATTGTTTTAAAAACAAAAAAAAAAGTCGAACGACTGGTTAAAGGGCTGACAGGAGGGGAAAAAGGGTACGTACGCGTGGTTTGGGATTAACGTTTAAATCGATTTTCAACGTTGCGACGTCATTAGACGACGGTTGCAACGATGCGAAATTAATTCCTCGTAATCTGACTTGATAATTAAGATTTAAAAGTGTAATGCACATCGCGCGTATTTCCTCTACTACTTTTGACTTCAACCTTCCTCTCTCCACTCCTCTCTTTCTCACTCTTTATATATACATATCGGCTCTCGGGATTTAAATTTGTATATTTTATTCGATTATTCGATACACTACTACATAAGTAATATCGTTTTCTCTTAACCAATCGTCGCAAGCAATTATTCGTTAAATAATTGCCGTCGGGGTAAATGACCTCCTCGTTCAAGTAGCTACGAGAACTCGACTCGATTAATTTATATTCTCCAATCCAAATGTATGTACATATATATTTAACATTCGAGTTTGTATTTTTATTGCCATAATTATTATCATACCTTCCTTGTAATTCTCGTCGTAGTTTTGATTTAAATCGTATAATATATATGTATGTATGTATTGCGTAAATGAATGAGTATTTGAAATGGAATAAAAGAAAAACGGGGGAGAGAGTTGTATGGAAAGAATGAAAAAGATAGACTCGAAGCATATCCCAAAGGAATACGAACGTATCGGTTGGTTAGATTTTCGTGATTCTACGTCAGTTCTACGTACAAATCAACACCCAACTACCCAAACCAACTAACCAACGAATGAACATCATGGAATAACGCTTTCAAGAGTATTCCAAAGGATGAAAGGAAACAGACTACGGTGGTTCTTGCTTAATTTCCTGTGGCTAATGAAAGACCATACGTATACAACCCTTTTACTACTCTTCGCACCCTCAAAAAATTTCTATCGATTTCTTTTACGACTAACTTTTTTTTTCTCATGTTCGTTTTTTACATGTGCATATTAAACCAAGCAATGCATACATTTTTCTGTATTTTTTAAATTATCAATTAAATAAATTATAATATTATACGTAAAAGTGTTAGACGAAATGGTGCAAAAAAAAAGAAAAAGTAATAAAATAAAAAACGGAATAAAATTTAAGACGTCAAATGCATCGGAATTTTGAAAATAATCTCAATGCAAAAATCTACAGAGGGGGAAATTTTTAGGGAGACTGGTCGTGTTTGTTAGAGTAAACAGTCTGTGACTTATTTCCTGCTGAATAAAAAAAAAAAAATAAAACATATTCGGAATGCAGGGAGAGTGCAGCAGCAACGTTTAAACTCGAAGTGACAGATTATTTCGATGTTGAGTATTCCATTACCTTTTCGAAACAAAGATACGATTAACCTAATTTTCTCTCTCTCTTTTTCTCTTTATGTAAGTTTTAATAAAATGAATTCTGATCTTTAAAATATATAAAATAGATATCACACGATTAAAACGAACACATATGCTTGCTTCTATGCATTGATGATTTATCCATGAATGAAATGTTAGTTAGAGATATAACGAATTTATTTCATGTTCAGAGAAATATCTAGCAAATATATATATATTTTATGTATTTTTAATTAATAACAAACGTGAGAGAGTTGTTTAGTCTCTAAATACGTTGGACGATACTCGACGAATGAGATTTAGTTTAATGAAAGGATCATCACATTGACAATAACTTCGTATAGAAAAGCATATTATCTTGAAATATACGTCTACATGTGTCGAAACACATACACTTCATATACATATACAGATGTATAGATGCATGGATGCATTCATGCATATGTGTTGTACGTAGAGTTGCGTATTGTGTACGAGAAGAAAGGTTCTCGACGATAATCAGATGCCCGAGATAGACCAGACTAATTTGCTTTTGCTCGGCTCTTCGTGTTGGTTATAACGAGTCTGGACAGTGCCCGAAGTTACGGTCAAACTCGGCAACGAACTAGGGAGAAGCAGCAACACAGCAACAGCAGTAACAGTAGCAGTAGCAGTAGCACCAACCAGTATTCGACTAGCGGAGTATTTAACGATTGTTACCGTTAGATAACCTAATAAGATGCAGAGATTCTCTCGCGTTGCAGCACCAGCTGCAATTTTCAAAGTTCTGTGGTTAAACTCTACAAGTTTTGCAAAATAATCCGGTAATACAACAGTATATGGTAAAATGGTATCAGTAGTAGTAAATACTTTTATATGTAAATAGGATTGGGTAACACTCCTCCCACCAGTTTACTTTAACATTTCTTCTTTCTTTTTTTTCTTTTTTTTTAATTATATATTTTGTATATCCAAGTTAACCCTCTATAATGGTTTGAATTATTTTTCTCTAATTAAAAAATGAAAATTGTTTTCTTTTCTTCTTCTTCTTCTTCTTCTTCTTCCTGGAAAATATATTATCGAAGAATATTAACTCTTAAATACAAACAAGTAATTGATTAATTATTTTTTTAATAAGATATTTTATTGATTTCGACTAAATTTCTTATTTGTTTTCTTTGATGAAGATATTAGATGTACAAATAAGTTTTCGCCATTAAACTACATCCAGTAGTAAAAGAAAACGAATATCCTAGATTTCGATATGTAACTTCAAGATTCATACTGGTGTTACAGAAAATTAATATCATTTACGATGTTAATTATCGTTAGATATTATTTCGAAGAATTTATAAGAGTTATTATACCATAATTTGTAATATATTATATTTCGAAAACGTATATTTTAAGAGAATGGAACAAGAAGAATATTTTAATATTTTCTTCGTAGTAAATCTTACTTGAAGAATATCGAGACCCGATATCGGAAGTGGTGATGGTGGTTGGGAAGGAGGGGGAGAGGGGATGGATCATTCGGAGGATGTCGGAGAATTCGTAGCTAGGAAGCATCCCGCTAACGTGTCAACGCACGTGCCAGAAGGGCTTTGAGGCTAACATAACGTAGCCTTCTGGGATTACGGGCATCCGGAATATCCTTCCTGGCTCGTACACGATCACGGTTAACTGCTACGCCGACAATGACAACGATGCTTTGATTGTAATTATACATTTGCTGATATAATTACATTTAACGTTCTTTTTTATCGGGGGACGGAAATCATATGATCAAAGTTATAGTAAAAAGGGTTAATCAAAGTTTGGTTGTTTTTAGTTAACACAAATATAATTCTACGAATCTGTTAGTTAAAACTGAAACTGAACGTGAGATAGAATATTTTCAAACTAAACAAACATAATTTACCAAAAAAAAACTAACTTGTCAAATTCGAATGAAAGGGTTTATTCATAGCTGAAAATATTCAATTGTTAATTGTAAAATGAACTCTTACGTTGTTTCGAACATACGATAACTTAAGATTTAGGAGCTAACTACGACGCGTTGCACCGGTATGCAATCTATGCAACATTATCGACTCTCATGATCAGTGCCAGGAGCGCGTGTCTCTCCGTGCACCGTCTTAGTTTGGGTTTGTTACGCGTTACCGATTACACGTTACTACCAACTATAGTTTCAAAACTCAATTATAAAGTGAAATCGAACCGACGCGTGTTTACCGGGCTGCGTAATGAAAGACTATGCGAACGTAATTAAGTCATTTTTTCACTATTAAATTGGGCACCCTTCACCCTTCCTCTCTTTTCCCTCCCCTGGGAAGGGAGTGAAGCAGGGAAGAGATCTTCCCGTATTGCCACCACACTTATTTCAATTCGTCAATTTTAACCGAGAGAATTCATTATCGTTGGTAACCTTTTGTTTTTTATTTTAATATACACGAATATAAAAAGGATTTTCAGTTATTGATTGCTTAACAAGAAATTAGGAAGATTCAAATGAAAAAGATAAAATAAGTCTGAAATGATCAAGCTGGGCGTTTTATTTTCACGTAGAAAAGATTTTTTTTTTCTTTTTTCTCTGTATGTGTGTATGTGTGTGTGTTTTACTACTAACGTGCCGGATCAAAGAACAACGAAAAAATGCATATCTCGTCTGAACGAGCTGACGTTGCCCTTTAAGAAATTGCAAACGTTGAAGATGACTCGAAGGTTGAAACAACGGTGATAGGTCAAAGAGAAGAAGAGTAAGGGGAAAGTAGATGGGGTGGTTCCGTTGGGCGTGAACCTTTACGCTGGCGAGGAAAAAAAGAAAAGAGGAAAGAAAAAGGAAAAATATAAAAGAAAAGAAGAAGAAGAAGAAGAAGAAGGAAATGAAAAAGACGAGGAAAGAAAATGGAAACGACGACAAAGTAAGAAGAAAGTAGACCTTTCCAAGTATTTTTCGAAGGAACGAATAGAAAAATCAGAAGAATGCAGACCGTCGGACCCTTCTTCTTCATCATCATCATCATCATCATCATCATCATCTTCCTCAAGCTTCCATTTTACTTCCATTTGTCTATTTTCTTTGCTCATCGTAGCATTCGTATGGATGAAAAGCGCATACGAGAAAGAAAAAAAGAAGAAAATTGAAAGAGAAGGAAAAGATGTGTGCGAGGAAAGAGATTTTAGGGGGGTAGGGTGGAGTAGGGTGGTATGAGGAAGTAAGTAAGGGTTGTGGGGGTAGTTGATGGAAGAGTGAAAATCATACTCGGAAAGTATCTTCACTTTCGTAATATTTAAAGCACCCTTTTTTCTCCTATTTTTTTTTCATTATTATTATTATTTATTAATGGCTCGTTGCCGTGGTATCGTTTTAATGGCCGTTCTCCCAAAATCGATTAATCGAAATTCGATAACGCGTTAGGTGTATACGCATGGTAGAGTAAATGCACGTCACCATCCGACAAATAATACCTAAGTACGATACTACGCACCCGATACGTTTTCTACTCGTAATTCTCCTTAAACGAATACTAATTTTTTTTTCTCTCTCTCTTTTCTTTTTATTTCTTGCTTCTTTCGTGGTAATATTGCGTCGATAAAATAAAAGTGCGCGGGGATATTCGTATCGATCCCGAGAGGTAATCCGGAAGAAGCGTACGATAAAAATAAAATGAAAAAGAATAAAAAAAGAGAGTGAGAGAGAAAAAGAGAGAGAGAATGAGTGGGAGAAATAAAGGAAGGAAATAATCGAGAACGACGATACGCGAGTAGGAAGATTTTGCAATTTTTCTTTTTTGTTTTTATTTTTATTTCTGTGTGTTCATTTTTTTTATTATTATTATTATTATTATTATTTTATTTATCTCTCTCTTTCTTCCTTCATTTCTTTCTTTCTTTCACTTTTAATCCGTGCGAGGAATTAAAAGAGTCGATATTCGAGGTTCGCTCGGTGATATTCACTTTTTGACGCGATTAACGTTCCAAAGGACTATCTTCTCTTTTTTTTTGGTTTTTTTTTTTTAACTCCCATCCCTTTTCTATAATCAGTCACGTTCTTTCGTTCTGGAATAAGAATGAAAAATATATAGTCGTGTAACGAAACAAATGTAAAAAAGTGAATGTAAGTAACCTGATTCAATCATCTTTCAACGTTTAAAATCCTCTTAATAAAACGTAACATTGTTTAGGATAAAAGATAAAGTTATTAGGTTATTTATTAATTTCTTAATTTTTTGGAAACTTGGATTTTTTTGAATGACCGTAAAATACTTTGGAAACATTTATTACCCGCATACGTAGAGAAATTTTGGTTGCATTTCGAAATTATGTTCAACAGACTCCTGCGTAGCAAGCAACTGCAACGGCAACTGCAACAGTAACAGCAGGGAATAGAAAGAGAAGACACCCCTTTGCGAAAATAGGAAAGCCCAGTGGTGTTAACGTTCGCCATCGTAAAATTCTTTGCCACGTTCGTTTCGCGAGCCTTCTCTCTCGTGAAAAAAAAAGGAAAAATAAAATAACAAAAAAAAAAAAGATCTTTTTTTCTTCGTTGCTTCCCGTCGGGGGAGATTCATTAAATTCTTTTCGTGCTTATTAACAGAGAGTATATATATGCATATACATACACAGATGCACGTATAATACACACACACCACCATACACGCGTATTAAAAAAAAAATATATCTACCTGTGGAGGAATAAAATTGGATGGCAGAGGTGAAATATAAAATCGAGGAAACGATTTATAAACAATAGAAATATTTTTTTTTCCAAGTTTACCTTTTTACCGTGGGAGAAATGAAGTCAAAAAAAAAAATATAAAAAAGAGAAATTAGACTGGAGAAAAAAATATATTATTACCAGCGGTGGTTGAGAATTTTTATTCGTAATAAGCAAAAAAAGAAAAAAAAGAAAGGGAAATATAAAATATCAAATGGAAAAAAGAAATGCGAGTGATAAATTGTGATTGGATTGTTTGGGGGGAGGGGTAGTTTGATTCTTTTGTTAATCCGACCACGCATTGAGAAGAAAAGAAAAAGCAGACGATCGTGCGTGTTCTTATTTTTTTTTTTCTTACAAAACATACCACCACCACAGCTTCCCTTCCCCCCCCCCCCACTATTAAAAGAATTCGCATCCATGTCAGATTTCAACGTTGACTCTCTCGGGGTTTCTTAGGATTAATTGGCATGAAGCAAACGTGCGTGACAACCAAACTGATTCTAAAGAAGAAAAATAAAAAATGTGAACTAAATTTAACCGTAATGTTTGGTTTAATTTCACGTATAAAATCGTTTCTTATTTTCCATCTTTTTATTTATCGGTTAAATACAATGATTACGGTGGTGTAGAAGAGGGATGGTATTAAAAAACACTTTTTGTTTTTGTTATTCTTCAAAACTATAAACCGAAGAACGTTGAGAAATAATCGATCAAGTTGACTAAACATTATTGTAAAGAAAGAAAATTTGCAAACATATCAGACTGGTAGAAAACAAGTGTTGGATTTTTTCATCGAATTTTTGGCCAAAATTCGACATATTTTTTCTTTCCATCAACTCAATACCACTAACCAACTTTTGAGAAATGCACAGATATATCTCTCGTAGAACGTATTTTTAGTTGAAAATTGGATTTTGATTAAAGTTTTGAAGGTTACTACTGAAAATGGATTAACTTGGAATTATTAATCTCGATCGCGAACGTAATACACGTTAATAACACTTTTGGAATATAACGAGTAGGTAGTAGGTGATGGGGAGAAAATGGAACGAGTGAAGAGGAAAAGAATGGGGAGTGAAAGAGGGAAAGAAGAGAATGGGTAAGAGCGAGCGGGCCCTTTCAAAGAGGAAATGGCGGGTCCAGATTTAAAATCCGTAGCTCCGGTGAGCGTTTCTGTGTTAGATGAAACTTCCCCGACGGTAGGAAAGTTAGACCCTATTCGAATTATCGTGAAATTACCTTAGTTTACCATACCGCCGCTTGAGATACGCTCTTGTAGTATTAGGTGAACGTATTAGTGTGATGTGTTATACGAGAGTCAAACGAAAAAGCACTTATATATATATATGTATATACTTGTGTCCACGCGAGAATACAAGTATCTTCCTATGCACACATACACGTAACGAATACAACACACACACACGGACATATACACAATATATAGGACAAAGCATCCAAAGGGGGGTAAGGTACACGTTCTCGCGGAAGTGCCCTGAGCGTTAGAGCAATTTCCTCTTATGGTGGATCGGGAGTAAGTACCACCACGCGTGCCGTTTTACTCACCAACATGTATGGTACACATATATGTACGTATACGCATATATATATAAATGTGTCTAGTTACGTACAAGTACGGTATACGGTATATATATACATACATACATATATACATACATACATACATAGATAGATAGAAGGCATGTCTTATATACATTATAATGATAATAATCGACGTTGCTACGACCACTATTAACGTTGTACCTTAATACACGAATAGCGATATAGATTACGCTTGGATTTGCGAGGAGCAGCAAGCTCTTTGCGAATTAAATATCCTTTAGGATTAAATTAATGGCCAGGGCTTAATGTATGCAAGATGTAATGGTGTCTAGTGTTAATGCTAATAATAATAATAATAATATTAATAATATATATAAAAAAAAAGAAGAAAACAAAAATAGTACCCACGTTTTACATACACACACAATCCTCGTCGCGAAATATATTTATTTTTTCGTAGATACAAGAGAATAAGATACGAAACTAAAAGAAATTAATAATAATAATAATCATACTATTACGTTGTCAAGTATGAAATGAAGCAAAAAATGGACATAATTGAATTGAAATTTGCTCCATTTTATACTTGACAACCTAATAATATAATAAGGATAAAAAAGAATAGAAAAAGTAGGAATATGGTGGTTTGTAGGACAGGACAAAAAAAAGGAAGGGGGTGTGGGTGTGAGGGTGTAGATAAAAAGTTAGGTTAACGTACGGTTGGTGTGATACGTCTCTTCGACAATTACCGCGGCAACGAGCTAAAATTCCTCCTAAAAGTTTCCCTCGTAAACTCGAAAATATTTTTATGCGCGAAACTTACCGCGAAGATGGTTTCTCCTTCCCTCTTTGTCTCTTACACACACACACATACGCATGCGATCCATAATATCTGTATAAGAGGTCCCGTACCGTCCCAGCAAGAGGCTTTCCTCGATTTACGAGCAACCCCTTGAGTTCCTCTCTCTCTCTCTCTGTTTTTTTTCTCTCTCCGTGTTTCGTTTGGATCTTCAAATCACCCTCAGTCCCCGATTTATTCCCCTCGTTGTTTTATTCTACCCTCCTCACATACTTCAAAATGTTGCTCGACCAGCAGCAACGGCAAGTGATCGTCCTTTTTTATTTTACTCTCTCTCTCTCTCCCCCCCACCTCCTGTTATGTTTTTTCTTCGAAAAACAATTTAAAACTCTTCTACGTAGCGAGAAGAAAATTTTTAATAAAAGGGTCTTATTTGATTTATTTTGTCGATATTTCGATTGACACGTTTCAAACTAAAATATTAGAATTCTTCTTTTTGGAGTTTAACGAAACGTTGAATGTTAACACCCAAACATCCATCCACCCAACCCATCTCTGTTTTTAATATCTCTTTCGATTATATTTAACTTCAGTTAAGTTTTCTATTCTTTTTTCTCTTTTAAATTTTCCTTTTTTTTCTAGAATTTTTCTTCCTCTTTTTTTTTTTACCCTTTTACTTACACTACTTCTACCATTACTTTTATTTCTCTTTTCTTTTTTTTTTTTTTTTAAGATCCCTCTTGCGTTGATGAGAATCTTACGTTAAGTGCAAGTCATGAAAATTTATCTTTCAAACTAAAACTTACCAACACGACTCGAATATTCTCTCCTTTCTCTATTTCATTATTCGAGATTAAGATTAAAAAGTGTACAACTATAAAGAAGAATCATAATTATCTTGGCGACAAAGGTTGAACGAAAGAAAAAAAGAAATAGAAAAGAATAATAATTTCGGACCCAAAGTATTAATATCCGTGATTAATAATTCGTACACGAGAGAACAGAGATATAACTTCATTTTCTTAACATTGATATCAATTTCCTGTTATTTCCCCCGTTACTCTCGACTTAGTAGATCGTTCGATCGTGACGTTGGAACGTTTACGGACGAGGTCAGGTACAAAGTCAAGGGGGAAGGAAAAAAAAAAATAAGAAAAAAAGAAAAAAGGAAAGGGTCGCGGAACGACAACGACGATAACGACGATGAGGAAGGGTAGAGAAGGGAAAGAGGAAGAGGAGGAGGAGGAGCTTATCTTAACCCCTTTTTTTTCTTCTCACTTAGCCTGCTTTCTCCCTCGTTCGGCCTTGATATCCTGCAAAGTACAAAAGCTAGAAGGGACCTTCTGTTCCTCCCACGTCCTACCACGAAAAAAAAAAAAAAGGAAGTTGATCTAATCGAGAGAGAAAGTGAACAGGGTTTTTTTCTCTGTCACTCTTTTGATCGTTGTGGATCTTCTATTAAATCGGGTAGATGGTGTCTAAGTTGGCAGGAAATTGCATAAAATTGAAAGGAGCACTTTTATTTTTCTTCCCCTTTCTTTTTCTCCTATCTTTCGTTCTTCTCCCCCCCCCCTCTCCACACTGTTTTTCTCTTTTAGCAAGAGGAAATAAATTAATGGTTGAGTTATAACTGCAACAATTGATTGGATCGTTTATATTAGGTTTGTCAAGTATAAAATGGAGCAAATTTCAATTCAATTATGTGCATTTTTTGCTCCATTTTATACCTGACAAGCTAATAATTCAGGGAGTAAAGTGATTAATCAGAAAAATGATTAGAGTTAACATTAGAGAAAAGTAATGATGAATTTTTCTCGAGTCGAGTTTTTTGTTGTTGTTACAGTTCAAGAAACTCTAAAGATCTTGAAACAAAGTTTGACACGTATGTTTTTTACGGTTTTACGAACAGCCACGGGAAAAAACAATTTTCTTATAAAAAGAAATAAAACTATTTTTTGGGTATACATTTTTTACTCTCAATATTATCTTTCTAACATTCTTTTATTACAAATCTTGACTTCCCTCTTTTTTTTTTAATCACAATTACAACAAAAAAAGTCTCGAAAGAAAGATAGTAAAAGAGGAAAGATAAGTATGAGGAAAGTAAAGTAGTAAGAAGAAAAAAAAAACTGAAAATGAAAATGAAAATGAAGAAAGCGTATCGAGTGTTCCCATTGGCCAACGAAGTTAACAGTTTAACGCTGACTAGAGTCACCGGATGGAGACTCGTTTAGAATATCAAGGGGTCGGCTTATTTGTATGTAAATGTCTAGCAGCTACTGGTCCATATCGGGACCGAGAATAAGAGAAAGAGAGAGAGAGAGAGAGAGCTTACGGTCCACCATAAACTTCTACGTTCTAGTTTGACTTTCTCCGACTTCGTTTATAACGCAATCGCATAAATTTATTCTCGTTACCGTTCACAGCTTCACCGGGTTATATCACCTGGAAAGATAATCGTTGATCCCTCTTCCCCCACCTCCACTCTCCTACTTCCCCAACCCCCAACCCCTGTCATTCACCTTTTCTTTCTTTTTTTTTCTTTTCTACCACAAGTAACCACAGAAACGATTTTCCTTCGATTTTCCTTCGATTTTCCTTCGATTTTCCTTCTGATTATCGAGAAGTGCGTAGTTTTTCATGGTTACATTTTGTATACATGGAAAAAAGAAACGTTGTATTATAAAATAAAGATCGATTTCAACTATCTACCGGAACGGGTCATCAAATATTTTCGTGGAAAAAGAAGAAGAAGAAGAAGAAAAAGGAAGAGAGAGAAAGAAAAAAGCAAAGGCAACAATAGAGTAGAGTCGGATATTCGATGCACGAATTGGCAGGAAGTCGATCCTGCCCTAGGGTTGGGGCTGGGGCTAGGGGGGTGGTTGGGGGAGGGGATAGTGCAAGTAGAATTGTAAAAGTTTTGCGCTACGTTAACTCTGATCGAGCGAGCAAGAAATGCCAATTTCGAATCTGTGTTTAACTTTTCAACTAGGATGTGCGTTGTGGTGGTGGTTGCTAGCAAAAGCTTTGCCGATGGGATAAAAGGGGTCGGAAAGGAAGAAACAAAACTAGAGAGAAAAAAAAAATGAAGAAACAAGAAAAAAAGTGAAAGAGGAGTGAGGGATGGGTAATGGGTGGAGGTAAAAGTTGAAAAAGTCAAAAAGTATAGATAAACGTCAAAGATGTTCTCGTTGATAAGACGAAGTACCCTCCGAACAAATTTTTCTGCAAATATAAAACTTGCATCAAGGTGGTCTGTAAGATGCAAGTGAGAAAGACGGAAAGTAAATAAAATAATAAATAAAGTAAGAAATAAAGGTTAACAATTCAAAGGTATCTTTCCTTTTCTTTTCTTTTCTTTTCTTTTAAATCGACTTTTGTTTCTCACCAAGGAAGAATGTGTGTTCGATGCAACATCTAGCGCAATCATCTAATGCAACGACTCTTATGTGACAACCTAGGAAGGTGGTATATATTCGATAAAACACACTCGTATTTTTCTTACTTTTCTATAAAAGATTGATCAGGCACACATTCAACCAATAGAATCCAATCTATGGATACGTTTTATACGACTTTCGGACCAGAAAAAAAAATATAAAACCGTGCCATTACTTTTGTTCAATTTTTATCCATCATATTTCGAATACGTATTTTACTTAATTCTATGCTACGATCGATCGATCGAGTTGAATTCAATGAATATTTAAATAAATATTATTTTTAGATGAAAAATTAATCGAAATATCTTTGACCTATATATGCATAATATCTCGTTAGGAAAAAAAAGAAAAATGGAAATAAATATTACATGAAATTCAAGTCAAAGCTTGTGTAAACGGCAAAAACCCAAACGTGTCCAACGTTGTTCTCTCAGAGACGACAGATATTTATGTACTGTCGCGTCATGCCATGTTTATGTGTTTTACGGAGGATTTCTAAGAGGATGCAAAAGAGTATCGTAAAACAGGGAGGATTGGACATTACTGCGGTTTGCTTGGACGGCCTATGGATACCTAAACGCATAAATTTTACCCTAGCCAGTTCGCGTAGGTGGACGGAAATGGTTAAACGAATATTCACTTTGCACACGTTTACCTTCAAACTTATTCAACATTAATTTTAACTATAGTATTCTCGAATATAACGATATTAATATTAATATATTTAAAATTGTTTATAAATTTTTAACTCCTTTTTATGGATCATTGAATGATTTATACAATTTCATTATGAGTCTTTAACAATGAAAATAATTAATTTAACAATATACAGATAGCCCTCCTACAACACGGCATCTTATAACACGGTTTCGATTTAACGCGATAAGAAAATTGCAAAAACCTATCCAAGATACAGTGTAACCCCCCTTTCGTGTACTAACTCTGAGTCTCATACAACACGATTTGGGTTACCTGCATTAGTTATAGTAAAAAGTAAGCTATTATTTTTAGCTTGAAATAAACATAAAAATAATAGATTTCCCTTTACTACACTTAATATATTATGTCAAAAATTAAAAATTGAAATTAATTATAGAAATTATTTCGTGAAAAAAAGTTACGCTATGTTTTTAAAATATTCGATAAACGAAACAATTTTATTTTTTCATTTATCAGAGGTTAGTAACTAATGATTGAACGAAGTAGAACCATTACGATTTTTAACGTTTATTCGAAAAACTCGCGATTTGCTTGCCGGAGGAAACGTTACCAATAATGTAACTTATCCAGGATGAGAGAGAGAGAGAGAAGAGAGAAAGAGAGAGTATACGTAAGCTCCAAGAATCTCGCTAACTCAATTTCAACGCGACCGGCCGGTACTCGACGATGGCGTCCATACATATTACGAAATCCTCTTATCGATATGGCCTCCAGTCTCGCCGCAATTCACGGAAACGTGCTTTATCTTCTCGAGTACTGTTTCTGGGCTAGCCAGAACTTCGATCATGCGATCACCGTTACTTGCTCTTGCTCTCTCTCTCTCTCTCTCTCTCTCTCCTATTCGAGTTTACGAGTTTTACCAAATACTTGCACCATTCGATAAATTCTCCTAAAAGAAGAGGATTATATATTCATAATCGTTTCATTCATAATTAGATAAATAATACTAAAATACACATCTCTTAATTATAAATCAACATTTATTTACTCTTTATAATGTTTATTTTTTTTAAATAATATTCGTGGCACATTTTTTGACGTTTCATATGCTTAAAACAACTCACACCTGACGGGGTAAACCGTATATTGGGAAAGAACGTGAAATAAAGATTATTACATATGAGTAAGACAGTATTATAAATATTAGGTTAATGGAAAACAAGGTGTCGTTCATTCTCCGAATGAATCGTGTCCAAAAATCCGACATTATTTTTTCCATCAAATCAATATATTTAATACACTAATTATAAAAATTTACGTTTAAAAATCTTGTTTATTTTCTTTTTCGTTCAGCTAAAATACCACCACCCCCCCATACGTATGCTGCCGTATGATAAATTTATTGCTCTCCCTACACATTGGGGGTTTAAAAAAACAAGCTCCAGTTGTCGCTTGGAGAAAAAAAAAGAAGTAAAAAAAAAAAGATAAATAAATAAAGAAGAATAGTGGCCCAGAGGTATAGCACGCATACTTTCGTGAGTTAGTAATTAAGCGTGTTGCTCTCGATTCCCAATGGGAAATGAAAGGCGATAGAAAATTGTCTACATTGCCGCGTTTAACGTTTTCCACTTCGCACAATTTCGTTTCAGGATGTTTCTCTCATGGACGATGATCCCAACCCCTCTCCAGCCCCTCTTCTACCCCTCGGCGAACGAACCTATGACTTCCTACCCCGCCTAAATGGCATTTTTGTTCCTTTGGGAAATCACGCATTCGATAAAGCGCGTTTCGTATGCCATCGTTAATTCCATTTGTACCTCTTTGCTCGGTTTTTATCCGACATTGCCGATCGTCCTGTATACCTTCTTTCATATCCTCCTTCTTTCCCCTCACTACCACCTCACCACTCACACCCTCTTATTCTCTCACTCACTCACTCACTCTTTTTACCTCTTTCCATATACCCTCTTTCTATCTCCTCTCTCTAATTCTCTTCCTCGAGTTCATTCGTACCGCCACCCTTCGTTACATCGACTCTACACCACCTCTTTACCCCGCTCCGTCAACCCCTCATCCCCTGGCACCACCCCAACCTATCGAATATATTACAAAGAGATAGAGAAGAGGAATTTAAATTGCCGCGAAAGTATTAATTGTCTTCCCCACCTCCCATCCCTTCTCCTTTCGCCACTGCTTCTTCCTTTTTCGTACTTTACAGTAACCCATTTGCCATATCTTCTCTATCTTCTCTCTTCTCATTCTTACTCTTCATTATACTTTCTTTTTAATACCATCACCCTTTACGAACGCGCTTTGGAAATGGTACGTTTAAAGTTGAATTTTTTTTATTTAATATTTACCATCGTTTGTGCGTATTTTTTGAAATTGTTTTTCCGAAAAATTCTTAATCTACATTTTTTTTCTTTCCATATTGGAAAATCATTTTATCAGCATTTTCTAAACATGTTTAGGAATCAATTTATCCAAAAAAGAAACTTCGATTTTTTTGTAACTTTTCATACTGGGTGACCAACTTTTAACTGTAAAATCATTTTCAATCTTTTCAACTATTTCGATTCCGTTCTTTCCTCGAACACAGTTCTTCTTCTTCTTCCTTCTTCTTTTTCTCTTCCATTTCGATTCGACAACGAACGAGTAACTGCATCCGGAGTACTCGACGTACGCGTAGGAAAAGTATTGCTGGGAATAAGAAGAGAAGGAAGAAGAAGAAGAAGAAGAAGAAGAAGCTAGCTATCCTATTCCCGCGTCTCCTCTTTCTTCTGTTTTCATTAGACTCCATTCGGATCTTTCGAGTAAACACCCGAGCCAGCTCAGGCGAGGATATAAAACCACTTTCCTTCGAGATTATTGACATATCGGTCGAAGGAAATTGAGGTGTCTGCCGTGGCGAACGATTTGGCCAGGCGCTAGAGTTCGTATTGAGAAAAAGCAAGCAAGAGAAAAAAGGAAAAAGAAAAGGAAGAAAAGTAAAAGAGAGTAAGAGAGGGAGATAGAGATAGAGAAAGAAAAAAAATTCCCGTGAGGAATAAAACAAAAAAGAAAGAAGAAGGTAAAGAAAAGGACAGTGATAGCAAAAGAAAGAAAGAGAGAGAGAGAATTAAGGGGGGATGAGATTTGATAGGGTTGGGAAAGGAAAAAATAGGACTAACTCTCTTTCTCTCTCTTTCTCTTTTACACACACACATGTACACACATGATGATGTTCACACGTTTGAAATAAGAATAGAAAATCTGGGTATCTTTTTAACACTTTTAGGACGTAGTCAAAAAATTCAAACCAATCGATATTTATAAATAATGAATCGATATATCTTTTAAATAAAACCTACAACTTTTTATCCTTTTTTGAAGAAACATTTTATTTCAATCTAAACTATAGTTTTTCTTTTGTTTTTTTTGCAACTTTGTCTATTTTTTTATTCAAATTTTTCATAGCAAATTGCTGCTATCACTCGTGCAACTTATTAAAACGATCTGGGATTAGTTGCTTAAGATTATAAATCGGCACAAGAATAAATGGCATATAAGCCCAAAGTCAAACAGATTCTGTTAGATACAAGGTGTCCCCTCTACCTCCCTCTTTCTACATCCCCCCCCTCCCCACTTGGTAGATTCTTACTATCGTATAGGACTGTAACTTTCAGCCCTGCTGTTGGAAACTTCGAATTACTTTGGTCGCTCTTTGGAATCACTTATTGTTAGTTCCCTCTTTTCGCCACCCCTCCACCTGACCCCCGAACCCCCCACAATCCCACCCGCGTAAAGAAAGTTAGTAAGGTTGGAAAGAGAGAGGCTTTAACGGCGTTGAAGTTCGGCACCACGGTGAAAAATGTGTTGGAAAGGAAGAAATTGGTGTGGGAGGGTGGATTAGGGTGAGGTGACTGGAAGGAGGAAGGAACGTGCGACGATTTCGAAAATTCTAAGCACTCGAAAAAGATGATAAAAAGAAAAAAAAAGACAGAGGGTGAGTGGGAGAGGAATATCCGACTAACTTTCTTCGTCATCGTCGTCGTCCTTGAAATTGGCGAAGACGAAGGACTCGCAAGGTAGTAGGAAATTTCGTCGGAAAGTCTTCATTCGTCGTCGTTAAAGGGTAAGGAGGAAGCGATGGGGGGAGGGAGAGGAAAAAGTAGCGAACCAATCGATCCGTCGTAGAGTAAAACGAGGAACAAGAAGAGAACAGAAGAGAAGAGAAGAGAACAGGAGAGAAGAGAAGAGGAGAGGAGGAGAAAGCCGTTAGGTGAAAGGAAAATCTAGTAATTGTAGTAGCAGTAATAGTATTAGTAGTAGTAGTTGCAATACTAGATGAAATACTAGTAATGGTTAGAGAGAGAGAGAGAGTGGTGTTGGTGGTATAACGGACAATTAATTATGTCGCAACTGTAACTAATCCCACGGGACAATAGGGAGACGATGCAAAGATGCGTCGTCGTCCTTCGACTACAATGCATATTGAATTGGTAAGCGTACACCGTTGAGGAGGAGGGGGAAGAGGAGGAGATGGTGGTGGTGTTGAGAAGGAGGACAACACCACCAGTAGCAAGCGTTGAAGAACGAATCGGCCGACGAACAATGACGTGCCAGCCGCAGGTCGCGAGGGTTTCTAGCCTTCTCCCTTTCTCCCTCCTCCCCTTCATACCACCCTCTTCGTTCTGTAGTTTCCTCGATTTCCTCGTTTTGCAAGGTTTCCTCGAGTGGTACGCGCACAAGCGCGGCGACCCTCCCGACTCCAGAACAGTACTCCGCGTTCCGGGGTTACATCAGCAGAGTGCATCCAGCCGTGCTATGCCCCTTGTGTTGGTATTGCTGTTGCCGTTGCCGTTGCTGTTGCTGTTGCTATTGCCGTTACTGTTGCTGTTGCTATTGCTGTTGCTACCTACCATCGCTAGAGGTTCTCGTCGGTGGTTCTTCATACTTCTCGACCAGCAATTCCAGAGCCCTTTCTCTGTTTCCATGCGAACCTCTATCCGTCGTAGTTCCTAGTTCTGCCTACTGATTCTACACTACTACTATGATAGTATATTCTACCCATGTCAACCTCGACGAGTAGTTCGTCGGCTTCGAATTTACGTTCACCGTCCTACCGAGAGAGAGGGGGATACACACACACACACACCCATTGTACACCGATAATAACCTTTCCTACGAGTCTAAACGTTCTCGACGCCCTTTCTCTATTTCACCCGTTAGAAAATGAAATAGTTCTCTCTCTCTCTCTTTTTCATGTTTTCTTGCTTTCTTGCTTTCTTTCCTTTTAGACCAAGATTATTGAGAACGACCATTTACAATCTCACGTCAAGACAGAGGAAGAATTAATCTCTTAACTTCATTCCCAGACCGGGATTGTTTTCTTTTTATTTTCCATTTCATTAATATCAATTTTATCCTACGGAAAATGAAAGATATTAAATTGACTTATTTATTTTGTTTTTCTTCCAATTGTATTATATAAATCCAGTCGAAGTTTTATCGGGCAGGAGAGGTACACCGGCATATCTCGTTTGAGAGACGCGTTAATATTTCCTATACAGTCGGTTGCCTTTCGAAATTGAACCCATAAAGCTAATTAAGCGATGATACAGAGATGAGTAATCTGTTGGAGAGTTAGTGGTAGAGGTAAACGTACCTATACGTATATATGTGTGTGTATGTATGTATGAATATGTGTGATGCATGCATGTTTGGCTAACTCGAATAAGAGAATAGAGATGATGAAGAGCAGCAACATGACGAGAGGATGGACACTGAAAATGAGCGTAAAGAAAATTACGGTAATTACGTTTTTTACGAAAGGATGACAAAAAAAAAGAAAAAAGATAAAAGATAAAAAAAAAGAAAT
The DNA here is from genome assembly GCA_023678845.1 of Mischocyttarus mexicanus. Classification (NCBI taxonomy): domain Eukaryota; kingdom Metazoa; phylum Arthropoda; class Insecta; order Hymenoptera; family Vespidae; genus Mischocyttarus; species Mischocyttarus mexicanus. Next base: position 2,786,503 of record JACGTP010000012.1, on the reverse strand, counting down.
AAAAGAAATTCAACTGGAGTTTACAGGAATTCCTAGTGTTTTTTTGTCCTTCCTTGATCGTAACCATAAAAAAAAATATATATATATATTTTCTGGTCTCTCGGCGCGTTCGTTCGAGATTAAAGACATAAAATTAATTGATGTGCTATGTGTATATGACACACTGTCGCGTAAATCAAAATTACTGCTCATAAATATATATATATATAGATAAAAATAGATAGGAAGAAAAAAGAAAAGCTGCTTCAAAGTGAGAGAAAGAAAAAAGAAGAAAAACGATGCAACGAGAAAGATACCGCAATTTTTGCGATCCGCGTGTTTTCTTGCACGTGCGCGCACCATGATTATATTTTATTATCCTAATTTCGAAAAGTATCGGAAACGAGCTTAACACAGATATACAAGAACACTTCTCACTAAAAAACCAAAAATGATATTTAGCTGAAACTGTGAAGATATGTTTGGGACGAGTATACCAACGTAAGAAAAAAAAATAAAACGAAAATCGATCGTAGATATCCTGGGAAATTTAAACAGTCATCTTATTTTTTGATCACACCTCGAATATAACTTCGAATATATACGTGGATAGGTCGAGGGACCTTCGACGATGTATTTGCTATCAAAGTAAACGTTCGCTACCAATACGCAGCATGAGTCACATTCTCATACCGGCATCGCACCTAATTCGGGTCAGGCCTAAAACAACATAGTGCTATCTAATGGAGAACACGGTACTGCGGTTGTATGCCAACGTGACTCATCGTGTCCGTCACTTCGATGGCACGATCTCGATGATATCTTTCTACAAACAGACAGGGGAAAGGTTGGAGGAACGGGGAGAAGAACAGACGGCAAAGAAGAAGAAGAAGAAGTAGATTTTTTGCTTCAAGTAGACCAAACGATACATATTTGCGATAAGAATATCGATGTTGTTTTTCAATCGATCTCGTTTTCCTATCGTCCTCGTTCTGTTAACGTTTGATCCAGTTTTCATTTCTTATTTCGTTTTGTTCTTATTTTTTTTTTCTCTTCTTGTCACATATTTAAAAAAAAAAAAAGAAAACGTGTATGCGTGAGTTCTACTAAACGATAGAATACGTGACATTTATTATCATTATGGAAAGATAATCAATTGATTCTTACGTGTGTTAATGGGTTTTCTTTGCACTTAACAGATTTTACTTTGACAATTATTGATTTTTAGGATAATGATAATCTAGAAATAAATACGTTCAGTGTGTAATGAGTATAAGTTGATAATATCTTTTCTTTTTGTAACAAATACGAAAATTATTTCTAAAGAAAACGTACGTCATTTAAAATTGTCCATGTTTTTATTTGATTGTTAAGTATGAAATGGAGCAAATTTCAAGTCTATTATGTGCATCTTTTGCTCCATTTCATACTTGATAGCCTAATATTATTGTAAAAACAAGTATTAGAATCAATTTAATACCCATCAAAGAATAATAATAATAATAATAATAATAAAAGTACAATACACTTGTTTGAAAATAACATACTATTTATGAATTATATTTAGAATATTAAACAATAACGTTCACGAATAATTTTTATTAGATGAAAATATTTCGATTCTAGATCACCACTTGGCCAGGAACGTATAAAAGGAAACCTAATGTATTTTAATTAAAAAACAATCATAAATATTAGTGGAGTATATTAGAGTATTGGGAAAAAACCTGAAATGATTGTTAATTAATCGAAAGATATGTATATTGCAGTTTTAAAAGCACCGTGAATAAATCCTGCATGTTATTCTCTTCGAAATCCACTGTTAGACGGGTTCGTTAGTTTTCCGTGAAAGTTCTTTTATTGAATGTTGTTTATACGATTATCGGAAAAGATAAATTCTATTTATTTCGAATATTATTCTCGTTACACTAACACTACTTGCAAGAAATCTTATTTGATGCGCATGTGCGTTAATACACGTCTATAAATCTAACAGAAGATTTATCTGAGAAGAAGTTAAAGTTAGCAAAGCATTTTTTTTATTAATATTTCAGGCCAGTAACGACATTCGGTTCGTAGCGTTTATCTAAAAATTTAGTAAATAAAAATATATCGAAGTTGTTTTATATTTTGAATTATGTTGCAAAGAATGTAATGTTTAAACTGACGTATACGTGTTAGAACAATCCTTAATATATGAAGGATGCATTAGAGTAGTAGACATATGCTAAATAATTGTTAAATTATCATAGAAAAAGAATATTGTAATTTAAATGTAATAAGTATAAGTTATGCGTACCTTCCTCCTTGAAATCCACGGTTAGACTGGCTCGATGTCATCTATGAAAGTCATTTGATTGAAAGTTGTTGACGTTACTAACAGTGGGGATAAATTCTATTTATTTCGAATATTATTCTTGTTATACTTACACCACTTCTAAAAAATCTTATTCTATGCGCATGTGTGTGAATAAACGTCTATAAATCTAACAAAAGATTTATTTGAAAAGAATGAAAGTTATTAAGACATTTTTGAATTAATATTTCGGGCTAGTAACGATATTAAATTGAAAAAAATTATCTAAAAACATTTAAAATTAATAAAAATACATATATTGAAATAGTATCTATTTAAACTATGTTGACTTGTATATAAATTTTCAATTAATTCATATATAATTTATTTATAATCCTATCGTTATTAACGACTCATATACCAAGTGGTATATGGATAACGAATAAAGTAACATAAGTTTTGTAAAAAAAGAAGTATAGAAAAGATTGTAAAAAAGATTGACGGATGACGTTAAGGAAAGATTTGTTAACTAAAGAAAAAACAAATTTCTCATCGAGATCGGTGAAAAAGAAAAAGAGAGAAAGAGGAGTTAGTTCCAGAGGAATTACTTTCGATCGATTTTATCGGACGATTTGAATGTTTCACCCTCTCCGTAGTCGTTGAGGAAGACAATAGGGTAGAGATCCAATCAAGCACGGTCACGTAAATAGAAAAATTCACCGTTAGAGTCGCGCGTCCTCCATAATTCAGGCAGACAACGCGGTCGTTAAGGAAAAGTTTCGACGCTTACGAGGACGAAATATAAGACTGTAGTTGAGTTTTCCGAAGAAAAGAAAAGAAAAGGGAAGAAAAGAAAAGAATAGAAAAGAAAGGAAAAGAAAAGAAAAGAAAAGAAAAGGTTGGAAGATCGTGCCTGGATGGAGTTGTCGTCCCTTAAATTGTATCGCAAATTGTCGGTTCTCTCCCGCTGCGCTTAGGGTGGTACGACTGGCAAGAAAAAAAAAACGTAATGGCCTGTTACCCGATGATGAGACGTTAGACTCTCTCTTTCGAATCTTTCCTTTTTCGATTCTCTCCTTATGTATTTTTTATATTATATATTTCGACGATATTATATATATATATTAGCTTCGGGAAAAAGAAATCGATTATTTTAACCACTTCTGGTGGAAAGACATACCCACACAAGTCGTAATGCTTTTGTTGCAACAATAAAAACTACGTGGGTTTATAAGTCGTAATGCTTTAATTATTTTTTAATTCTATAAGAAAATGAGTGTAGCAAAAAGCAAGAAATTGTCCTATTCGAAGTTTCGATTAGATATGGCAGAGCAACTATTACAAACTGTATGTACTCCCTATTATAAAAAACGTGGAACAATGTTTTCTGGAAGCACACCTGATCGTTTAGAAGCAAAGCAATGGGGACATTTCTTGATCAAAATTTCACCCACAAATGGCAAAGAAAATCCAACAAGTATAGACAGAATACGTTAGTTTAAAATCTTTCCTAATTGGTAGGATTATTCGTGTATACAGAAATATTTGATATAAATAACACGATTTAATATCGGAAAGCCTAAACACCCTACTATTATTCTCCTTCTATTATTTCTATTTACAATTCTCTCTCTCTCTCTCTCTCTTTCTCTTCGTGATATCAGTTTCTCTATCTAGTCTGCGTCTTTGCCAAGAACAGGTAGACCCGTTTCTATTGTACTGCAACGCCATCCGCCACCCTACCCTATTCTAAACCCCCCATCCACCCCCTCATGGCTATCGGCTGGACAACGAACAATAGAAATCATGATGCCCGCATTTGAACGGTGAATTTCCGGATAATTGCTTTTGGAGAATCTAAAACACAAACTATACGCGAAAGGTTTGCCATAGGGCAAAAGAAATAAAGAACCATCCTTAAATAATTTTTACCTCCCTCTCCTTTCTTCTGTAACTCCATTTCTTTTCTTTTCTTTTAGTTGTATTTTTATTCTTCTTTTTTTTTTATTTAGTTGGTGGAAAACAAATGTCGAATTTTCCCATTGAATTGTAGCCAAAAATCCGTCATCTTTTTTCCACCAACTCAATATTATTTCAATCATTCTCTTTCTCTCTCTCTCTCTCTCTCTTTCGTTTTCTGTGTATGCATTTCGTTTGGTGCAGGTACAACTATACTCCTCCAATCGATCACCATTTTCCACGAGAGAATTTTAGTTTCGGACAGGGCAGGCTTTTGTTAGGGGGGCAGTGTCGGTAGGAGTAGAAGAAGGGGAAAAGGGGGTAGGGTAGGACGATATACGATCTTCTACAAATTGCAATAGCAATCTATAAATCTATCTATCTATCTTTCTATATACGATACATCGAACATTGGCCATCGATGGTGGTAACATTTGCCCTACTCGATACCCTATGCATTTTCTCGAATTTCTCCGAGAAAACGTGAAACCGAATATGAGTTAGCTTAAGCTAGTAAAATGTTTCATAAAATCGGTTAAGCACATTGAAGTCTTACTGTTAGCACTGCTGCGTATGTTGGAGGATCTCTAAAATTGTGTTTGAGTTTTTGAAAAAAACGAAATAATAAATCGATGTTAAACGAGATCGTACGAAACCGTTATTGGTACAAATGTCATTAAAACAAATTTTTCAATAAGCACAATAAAAAAAGGAAGAATTGGAAATGTGACAAGATAAAATAAATTGTGAGAGCAAAATTGATCTAGAGTATAATGTTCATTCATTGGATATCCATTTTAGTCTCGATTTTCTTTCATTTTTTTTTGGATTTCCACCAACGATTTCGAGTTTCTTGCTATTGATGAAGCGTGTTAGAGAGTTGGTATGTTACTGTAACGACAGAATCGAACTTTTTTTTCTTCTTCTTCTTCTTTTTCTTTACAACTAACTATAACGATTTGGAACGTGTTAAAAGTCGGTGTCGCCGTTTGGAGGTTGTCCAAAAAGTATCGTGGCATGGTCCAAACCTTTCAAAGTGTCCAAGAAAGGGCAGGCGCTTACTCGCCGAGTCGAGTCGAGCTGAACGAACGAACGAACGAACGAACGAACGAATGAACTTTCTGAATTCTTTTTTTACCTACTTTCTTTATCCCTTCTTATTTTATCTCCATTTTAATCTTTTTTTTCTTTCTATTATCTGGCCTTTTAAAAGTATACTTAAACGTTAAAACGTAAGAAGCAAAACTACTGAAAGCGTAGTTAACATAACCGAATATTAATCATTAACGCGAAACCAAGATTTATTAATTTTCTCTACTCGTATAATTTCAACCCTTTCTCGTAGATTTTTGTACGCATGAAACTGGTTATTAATAAAAAAAAAAATAAAAAAAATAAGAAAAAGTAGAAAGCGTAAAAGCATCAAGAAGAGTAGAAAGTTTTTCAACCTTTCTGCTCTCTTTCGAGCTCCTTAAAAATTCTCAAAAGACTTTTTGCAAAGGAAAATAACCAGCACCGAGTACTTTAATGTAATCTGTAAAAAAAAAAAAAACACTAATATTCTGTTCGATGATAGTATCGACAACAAGCAACGAAAAGGAGATCTTTAATAGGGTGATTAATGGATGGTGGGTGGATGAGAAAACAACAAGAAGAAATGAATAAAAGTTAGCGAATGCTTCTTTTAACGAGCCCCCATCAAACTTCTGAATACGATTATTACCCTCATTTAGTCTGCTTTCCACGTTGATTTCGTCTATTTCGAGAATTGCTAAGACGACTGTTTCGTGTTGCGAAAAAGAAAAAGAAAATTAAAAAAAAAAAAAAAAAAAGAAATGACAGATATAGGTTTTATTGAGTAAAAACAAAACGAGGATTGGAGAAAGGGAGCATGGAATGGTCAAATTATCGGGTACTGATAATCGTTCCTATAATATTCAATATGCCGAACTATGAAGTGGGAGGGGGTTAGTGCTATTCATCAATTCAAATCCGCAAGTTCTCTCTCCATTCATACAAAATCGCACGTAAACCAAACGCGTCCTGGGCCCTCTTGCGTTGGTACCTTAATGGATGCAGTTTCCCCTTAGGGGACCAACGACCGCGGCTGCTGCTGTTGGATCTGTAGACTAGAAGCATGAGAGGGGCTTAAAGGGATGGTCTAGGGGTAGGATAGAGAGACCAAGGGAGGAGGACAAGGGGTTGGTTACCACCCGGTTGCTTTCTGCCAGTGAATCTAGCAAAGCAGGGGATGATTCTAAACGTACGGCCCGATAGGGAAATCCACCATACGTCCAAAGCCCTCTCTGTCTTCTCTCTCACACACACACACTCACACATATCTACACTATTACTATCATCCTCAAATTCTCACACACAAACATTTGTACACATACTCACACACAAATATTCTGTTCCTGCAGGCACGATCTCTATTCCCTTTCTGTATTCTCGAGGCGATAACGTTTCCGGATGTTGTCCCCGCCTCCACCAATCCCTACCTTCACCCTCACCCCTCCAACCCATACACTACCCGTACACCAACCAAACCAACTCGTCCTAGTTCTTTGCGCATCCTATTGCTGTTACCGTTGCTTCTGACTCAGAGTTACGCGCTGACTTTTCGAAAGATTCTCTTACTCTCATAGGAATTGGGCAAATTTGAAACGAGGGGAAATACAGAGACAGAGACAGAGAGAGAGAAAGAGAGTGTGAGAGTTAGATAAAAAAAAAAAAAAGAAAGGATAAAAGTCGGTCTCGATTCTCTTTCTACTTGCGAAAAAAAAGGGGGACTTTCAGCAGATAAGAAAGATCGAACTTATTGCCAATTAGGGTGATTTATAGGAGGAATATTGTTTTCCTTTCCCTACCACTTCTGCATTCGGATAAGGGTTCTTTCCAAAGGGATGAAGGGGATAATAGACTGTACCGACGAAGGAAGTTGACTTTGCGTTCTCGGAGATAAAAAGGAGGAATAAGAGGAGAAAATAAAAAGAAGAAAAATAATAATAATAAAAATAATAAGTGGTCTCTGGATTTACTTCAATAAATTATTTCTATTGTTATTACTTATTATTGTATATGAAAATAACTTTCATATATATATATATATATTCTTATATAATTCATTTAATGACTTGTTTTCATTTAGCAACATATTCATCCTACCCTCTTCTCCCCAACTTATCGAATTTATAAGTCACATTTCTAATTGGTGATAAATAAACAAACGTCTCTTCAGAGATATTAATAAAAAAAAAGAAGGGCAGTGGTAGATGGGTGGGCTGAGGGGGTAGCCATATTAGATAAAAGTTGAATTCGAAGTTAAAGCAGAAACGAGACGACGTAGGAGTTGGTTCCTTTGTCAGTGTCAGCAGCACCGAGTTCCGATGAATGCCACGACGACCGGTAACACACAAGAACGGAGGTATGAAGAGAAGGGAAGATGATAGGGGTGGACAGAGGGGACAGGAAGTGGGCTAACGGAGGGTAGCTTCTTCTTTCTAAGCTTTCGCTGAACCGGCTTTTTTATTCGAGGACTCCTTTGGCGCACGCGTGTGTGTGTATATGTGTGTGTGTAAGAGAGAGAGAGAGAAACTAATCGGGAAGAGGGTGAAAGGAGGGGGAGGAAGAAGAAGAGGGGGATGAGAGGAGGAGTTCTTCGTGCCGGTGGTGGCTTTTTTCCAGTCCCGTTTCCTCCGTGCTTTCCGGCCTTCTCCAACGGCACCGGGATGATTATCCGACGCTTCCTCTTTTCAAGTAGGTTCTTCGTACCCTTTCCTTTTTTTTCTTCTTTTTCTCTCCTCTCCTTTCCTCTTCTATATCCTCTTCGTACACGTACACATTTGTAGAAGTGTGTATGTACTTATGTGTATGTAGGTAGTTGGAAACGTCCATTTCTCGTAAGGTTCTATCGTTTCTCTTCATCTTTCCAACCTTACCATTCCCTTCCTCCCTATCTATATATCTACCCTTTGCCCTTCTCCAGTCATGACTTCCGTTGACATCTTTGATCATGAACGTCTCCAGAGGCACGCCACTCTACCATCTAAGATTTGAATAGAGACTCGATGCTTTTGATGTCCTTTACTGGGAATACATACGCTGACCATTGGTTTTCCATTAAATTCACTCACTCTCTCTCTCTCTCTCTCTCTTTCTATCTCTTTTCTCAACGACAACGACGACCCTTACTATTCCTTACGTGCTTCCTTTTCACCCTTTTCTACTATTTCACAGACGTATACATTTCTACATCTCTTTCTATCCTTCCTTCTCTTTTGATTCACATCTTGTAAACACTAAATCACATACATAAATACATATATATCTTTTACTCTGTTCCATAATTCAGCAAAAGGTTAATGTATAATCGCAAAATCCAAAGGTCTATTACCAGTTACATCCTTCGATCAACGCGAACTACTCTGAAGTCAGAAGCATTCAGGGATGTAGACACGCGATACGAGATTCTCTCGTTGGCCTCTTTGATTTCTCGAGCGATTCCTAGATTTCCTTCGCCCTACACTTCTGTCTATTCGTCACAGATATTCCCTCGTCTATTTACCACCACCACAACCACTTCTGCCTTACTGTTTATCAACCTCAATTCCGCATCCTCCTCCACACCACCACCCCCAGAGTTTATCTCTTGTGGTTGTTAATGACGAATAAAAACTTTACATGGAATTTTCCTATACTATTTTTATTGAATATATATAATGTATCGGTAAAATGATTATTATTTTGCAACGATTCTAAATAATTTTTTTTTTCTATTTTCGATATATAATTCTTATAGGAAATACTTTAATAATATCTGTTAAAAAAGTAATACAATAAAAATGTATTGATGTTTCCTTATCGCGTGTAGAAAAAAGAAAAAGAAGAAGAATAAAATTGTTATTTTATTCTATTATCTTAAAAACGTAGTAGGATAAAACGTAACAGAAACTGAACTTGTATATGTAATAGCTTGAACAGATAATTTGGTGGCAGATGATGGTGGTGGTGGTGGTGTGTTCCCTGTCTTGCTCTGGTTCTTTCCTTATAATCAGTCCTAATGACTCGAGCCAAGTTTCACGAGGATATTATTCATGGTCGCAGTTTGGCGTTAACTTGAAAGTGCACCTTCGTCTAATTTGCTAAAAGCCGAAAATTCAACGAGTCGTCGAGATCGACGAGGCGCGGACATTCCAACGAGAAGTCAGAAATTCAAGTAACGTCGCCTTTCCACTTTCATCTTCCTCTCTCTCTCTCTCTCTCTCTCTCTTCCTTTCCTTTCCTTTTAAAGATGATGAGAGAGTACTAAGAGAGATCGAAGGGTCGTAAGGAGTGGAACTTATTGGAAGAAGAGTTATTGAATCGCTTGTCGAAAGTTAAACGCGGATAAGTGCGTACCGTTTAAGAGATCTACCTCGTTAAAGAGGTCTTCTGCAATTATTCCTTACAATTTTCCCCAATTCCTTCCTTTCTTTTTATATTATTATTATTATTATCCTATTCAACGAGAAATTTATCAGCTTTTACATTTTACATTATACCTCTTTACAAACTAAATTTTTAATATCGATCGATTTAGTAAGAAAACAAATATATAAAAAAAAATAATAATAATAATCGAACACAGTGAGAGCAGTAGGTAAGCTTTAGGTAGAATGAAAATTTTGTAAACCCCTCCCCCTCTCACCCTCCACCACCCCTCCGCCCTCCGTTCCTGTTCGAACAACGTAATTTCAATCAAAATAATTTTACGTTCGTTAAGTCAGTGAAAATTTGCCTGTCGGTAATTACTCGCGCAAACGTATTGGAATAGTTTAAAGTATATCATTACGCAACGTACTTCGTAACAAAAGTCCGTAGATGGTTAAATTTAATTATGTTGGTCGAGTACCTTTTACTAATTAAATTATTGAAGTAGTTAAATAACATCGATTTTTTTTTATTTTTTTTTTTTATGTAGATTCAAATAATATTTGATTAGTTACGCTAAATGAAAATTCCACCATCGTACCGAGAGAGGGCCCAGGGAAATTGGGTTTGATTAATTTAGGAAAATGTACATTTTTAATAAAGTCATTGGAATGTTTCAATAATAATTATGATAGTAATAATAATAATAATAATAATATTAATAATAATAATAATTATAATAATAATAATAAAATCTGCGTCGTACCTCTTCCCTTCTCTCACTTCCTCTCTTTATCTCTCTACAATAAATCGAAATAAATTCGATCTAAATTGAAATATTATTGGAAAGGTTCGTAAATATTTGATTACATAAATACACGAGTTAAATAAATAAACATAAATTATCTATAAAAGCTATATATATATACTTTCATTTCCCGTCTTTAAATTCGTATAATTAGTTAAATTCATGTAACTTCGTTTACTTGGATAGGAAAAGAGAAGTAAAACTAAGAGTAGGGATGGTGGAGGATGAGGAGAAGGAAGAGGAGGAGTAGGTGGAGGAGCATTTATGAATACCCGTGTAGTATATAACGTATAGTATAACTAACTTCCTAGTAGTAGAGTAGAATTTTCGAAAGTCTAACGCCTCTTAACGAGAACCTTTAGAACTTTCTACCACCACCACCACCACCTTCCTCCCTCTCCACTATCTTTCGATTTACTGATCTCGAACTTCATCCTTGACTAACATCTCGTTTGGTCTTTAACGATTTTCGAGCCATTAGCCAAAGATCGATCGCGATTTGGTGAAGTCTTCCGAAAGGTATCCTACTCCACCCCGACAGAAGACCCTATTTCATTCCCACTCATCTCAGAGAATATTCAACTTACTTCTGAAGGAGATGTATATTAGCGTAGACAGGTTAGAGTAAATGTAAATATGGTTTAGATCTTTGATCGGGTTGAAAAGGAAGATGAAGAGAGGAAGAAACAAAGAATAGGTAATATAGTGGGTGCTTATTTTTCTAACATATCGTATCTGTAACGTTACAAAAGGAATACAAATTTAAACTTATCATCTGAATATAACCAGGACATCATATGTTTTGTTATTAGTCATACTGTTTATTCGATGCATTTGCTTTGAATAGCGTTATACACACAGGGTATTTCACGTTATTTGTTCATCCCCTGTAACTTCCAAAATATGCTTTTACACGAACCAATTTGGTATACAATAGTTTGCTTTTTATACAATGACCTATAGATGATTAGTTGAAATGAGAAATAAAATCTAAAATAAATCGGAGTTAGCATAAAAAAGAAATAAATTTCTTATCCAAGATTACCTTCTTCGAGATTTCATTTGATTAACTAAAGTAACCGATTAGTTTGTTTACTCATAACGTTGCTAGCTTAAAAATCTCCTAATAGTTAGTTTGTTTCGCGTAACAACGGAAGAGGAAAAAGAAAATGCAGAAAGAGAAAGAGAGAGAGAGAGAGAGAGAGAAAGAGAAATAGAAGCAGATTCGCAAACGTGCTATCAATTGGGTCATTAATTTAGGGGAGTCTTGAAGTTAACGTGAAATACCGTTTCGTTTTCGCAGTGCAATGGGCTTGCATTTTTAAAACCTCCATTCCAGTTAATGAAAGTTTCATGCAGCGAGACCGCACTCCCTACCGTTCTAAACAAAGCTGTAAAGGGGGGTTGGAAGGGTTGGGGGTTGGCGGGGAGTGATGGGGGTGGTTTGGAGGAAGGTAGATGTACATATATATATACATAAAGATCGTAGAGCATGAGAAAGGTACGTACGATGCCACCGGATCTTGCTCTACCTTACACCACCACTACCATCATCCAGTACTTGTAATTTTGCTGTCTCTTTGTGAGTTTTCCCAACCTTAGGAAGTTAATTAAGGCCGACGTCGTAAGAGAGAGAAAGAGAAAGAGAAAGAGAGAGAGAGAGAGAACGTTCCATAGTTCGTAATTCTTTTCTTGCGAGAAAAGCTTAAAAACTTTCGTAAGCCTATTGTACCATGTCGAGCTCGTTATCGGGTACTTTTACGAGGGTTATTTTTCTTTCTCCTAAAGGCATCGGCCAGTACCATGGGGTTGCCAGCTAGCTAGCTAGCGAGCTAGCTACCAAGCTACCTTTTTTCAGATCTTTCTCTACGACTCTGCCTTGTCTACAATTGCTTCTTTATAAGCCCTAACCTTAAAAAGGCACTAACTTTTGTCAAACTCTTTTATCAGACTTAAAAAGCTTATCTTACTACTAATGTTCGAATTAAAACTCCCCATCACCACCACCTCCAGAGAATCCTAGATATTTTATACTATTTTTAAATTATGTATATGTAAATATAGAATTTTATGAACGCGTACATACAGCCTCAGGTGAAAAAATTCTAAAACGTTACGATTACCTATTAGAATTTTTAATAATTAAATCTACTACAAGTAGTCAAATCCCCTGCAAAGGCTTAAGCCTTTCTATATCGTATTATTTTCATTGTTAACTTCTAACACGGATTCGCATAAAGGGGGGTGATAATTTGTCTAAGCCTAACAACCGTGTTATACGGGGAGTTACCAGTATTATATAGATAAGAAAGAGATAGATAGATAGATAATTCGAAAAGTCAAAGGGCAGCGGTGTTATCGCTAGGGAAAGGCAAGGTAATTCGAATTCGGTAGTGAATTCGAGCGAATACTCGCGAGAGGGTGGCAGCCGGGTATAAGAGGGTGCTCGAGAGAAGGCATAACGAGGAGGAAAGTGCACAGAGCATGATGGTAGTAGTAGTAATGGTGACGGTGATGATGGTAATGGTGATAGTGGTGGTGGTTGGTGGTGGTTGATGGTGGTGGTGGTGATGGTGGTGGGCCGTTTGTGCTAGGAGGGATATGGAAGCAAGCAGAGCTTGTAGGATCACGAAGCATGATTTCACGGGACGGTGGTCGGGTGAGTGTCATGCCATTGGATGGCAGAGCTATGCTAGAGGAACTCCCATGTATCATGTATAGAACTTGACGAAGCCCCGTAGTACCCGAGTGCGCACTGTGCGATGGGAGATGGACGTACGAAAATGGAAACGGGGGATAGGAGGATGGAGTAGGAAGACGGGTGGGGAATAAAAAGAAGTATGTTGTGTATCTCTGTGCAACAATACGGATGTCGTATCCAAAACACGCTACGAAAGATAACCCTGCGTGCGTGCGTGCGTGTTACACAAACGAAATAATAGTACAAGCCCCTGTGGTGTCAAAAATGAATAAACGATGATGTTGGTACCTTGGACTTTACCTAACACATCCATTTTTCTCTCTTGGTTAACATCCTTTCCTCCCCACCTTCACCACCACCACAAATTTACTTTACTTTACTACCATCGTATAAGCTGTCAAACAAATGAATTGGAATGATTTATTCTCCTAGGTATTATAAAAGATAAAATATAGGATTCATAAATTGATTTTAATACTAAATCTACTACCACACGTGGTCAAATTACCGTGTTCTGTATTTTACAAAAAAAAAATTGTTACAAGAAAATTCATAAAATGGTACATTTAATCGTTTTTAAATAATAAATAATATTGTATCTTAACTATTTGATTTGCTAACAATCATCTCATTTTTCTCGATAGAATTCTATCGTTAGCTTACGTTCTAGATAAGATTAATAAAAATAAAATATGGTAACTCTTTGACCCTTTGATTATAAAAATCGGGTTGGATTGGTGGTGGGTGGAGTGGAGAGAAAATACTTCGAATCGAACCGAATAGGCGCTAAAATTCGAATAAAAGACAAAAATAGATGGTCGAGAGTGAGTGGTGGTTGAATGAGACAGAAGTACACAATTCGGATTGTACCCATTATCGATCGATGGAAGTTGAGGGATGATATAAACGTTGGTACCTCTCACCCTCTCTCTCTTTACTAGTCTTTCCACACTACGATGAACAGAAGAAAAAGAAGTAAAAGAAAAAAAAAAGTTAGAGAAAGAGAAAGAGAAAGAAAAAAATATTGGGTCGCTGGTGGGTGAGGGTGGAGGTGAGGGTGGTGGGTGCCTTCGGCTCTACTCGGATCAAACGCGTATTCCCCGATAAAAATCCTAACGAATTCTTTCACCTTAAAAAGAGAAATTCTTTCGCTCTTTGGCGAACGGACTGGCTGGCTGGCTGGCTGGCGCGGTAATGCTGGGAAGCATTGTAGATCGAATCATGGTTGTGTGGCCCCTCTTTGAGGACACGAATCCTACTGCAATTTTTTCACAGAGGACAAAGGTTCACTGCCAGCAGGTGGAGCTTGCGAGAGCATCAGAAACGGACGAGTAATGTGCGTTATCGAGCAAAGTGGGACGACAGAGAAACGGAAAAGAGAGAATGGGTAGGGATGGGGTGGAGTAGATTGGGGTGAAAGGGGAAAGGGACAGAACGGAACGAGACAGAACAAAACCGGGGTACGGCCAAAATGGTTCTCCTTCGTCGGTGTTCAACTTCTGGGCCAATACATTCACGTCAATTTTTACGTTTAACATGTAAATGTATTACACCCCTCCATATATATATATATATATTGGGGTTGGTGGAAAAAAAATGTCGGATTTTCCTATCAAATTGTGACCAAAAATCTGACATTTTTTTTCCACCAACCAAATATAAAGGGGTCAACCCAGAATTCCCTGCTACTCTGAATATGATCTGTCCTATGTTACAGTTTGCTATATAAACTTCCGTTTGAATTCTATCCACCAGTCACCCGCGTTCATCCGTTTTTCGTTCCATCCCGTTCCGTTTTATAAAACAACTCTTTCCGACAAAAAAAAAATATCATACCCCCCACTCCCCAGGACGTTTACGAACAATAGTTTTATAAAATATATATATAATATAAAATTAACGCGCATATATTCGTTATGGATATTTATTACGTGTATATAAATTTGTATAGAAAATGTATATGCGCGCAGGCGTGCATTAATAATATAGAAGATTCGATAAAATTATTATTCCGCATCGGATATCCCTCTTAAATAAAAGGGTAATTTGTATTGAAAACATTGTAATTACGTGTATCGCTAATAATCGTCCCGTAATCGTATTAAATATAATTATGGAACGTGCCTATTATTGTTATTATTATTATTTTATACATTTTGCATAATTCGAGCTACATCAAAAAGGTAGAAATAAAAGCGCGTTGAGCCGGAACCGGAACCAAGACCTTTTTTTTTATCCTCTATATTTTTTTTTCTTCTTCTTCTTCTTCCTTTTTCTTTTTCATGCAAAGTCGAGTACAAAAGTGACCGAAAAGCGGATGATTTCTTTTTTTTTTTCTTTTTTAACTATTTTTCTAAAACGTTAAAACCACGCTTCTTTTGTAGTCAAGTAAGGGAAAAATAAAAAGTGTGCGTGAGAGAGAGAGAGAGAGGGAGAGAGAACGTTTCTTTTCTCTTTCTGTGTCGTTGGTTAGAAACACTTGGTAAAAAGTAAAGGAGAAGGGGAGGAGGAAATAACAGGAGTTTTAGGTACGAAGCAAAAACTATCTCGAGTAAATTGGGACGTAGTATGTGGAACGTGAAAGGGGTGATGGTAGGGGGAGGGGCGAGATGATGGTGTACACTCGAAAGGCGAAACTACGGAAAATGATACGACGACAAAACTGACGGGGACAACAGCAAAAAAACATGCGAAGAGAAGGATAGACGGATAACAACTATGTGACAAAAATGTAAATAATTAGAAAGTTAATCTCGTTCGAGAAAATCACATTTCTTCTTCAATACAATAAAATATTTCTTTACACTACTATGAAAAATAGTAGTTGGTTTGATAGAAAAAAAATGTCGAATTTTCCCATTTAATCGTGGCCAAAAATCCGACATTTTTTTCCTACCAAACCAATATTATGTTATCGGTTATGCGAGTGAGAATTTTTTTGTTTTGACTAAAACTGCATTGGTGGTAGTGGTGGTTATTTTTCTTCTTAGGTGTATGTGTAATATGTTGGAATATTATTAATAACAAATGTATACTTGGAGGACGATCAATACGTTATAGTTATTATTTTAATTAATAATAAATTGCATAGAGAGGACTGTTGCGTTTATGGTGATAATGCATTAGTGTGAGAGTGAAGCCTAACCTCGGTCAAAATTATGTATACGCGAGATAAGATAGTTGAAGGGGAATAGTTTGGAAAGGTGTACTAGCTTTATGATTAGTTGTGTGCATGTTAAATCGAGCGTTAATTGACAACAATTATAAACCAAGTTAAGTATAATACTTAGAAGATTCTAGAGTTTATTAGACATTATATGCATGATCTATACGAGGAACTGTGAACATTTATTCACGAGGAACGCATGCATTAATGAACCGAATGAGAGTGTTAAGCAGTTATTTAATAACAAGTTGTTTGTAAAACACATGAGAAAATAAACTTGTATTATAAATTTTCTCAAGGTTTTGAACTTTTTCAAAAATTCTTTACAATAATATTAATAATTACGTTAAATAAATGATCGTATTATTATAATCGTATTCCGTAAAAGAATCCTTTCACCAAGCTTATTTATTGTTATGAAATATTAGTAAAATCGGTCAAAGGATTATGTTGAAATACTCGTAGAGAAAAGATTGGGGGTTGGGAGGGAATGGAAAGAGGAGGGAAGGATCCTAAAGTGTTAGGTAATTTCGTAGAGATAGTGTACTCGTAGGATGCATCTCCTAGGATGGTTGCTGGAATCGCGTAGTCTCGTAGTCACCCACTTGCGCACGTGACTGGATGCAGTTTACCCACTCGGCATTGCAAACACTCAAAACTTGAGTTAATCGTCGAAGCGAGAGCGTTTACTCTGTGCCGTTCTCCCGTGTTACGAACGAGTGAGAAAGGAACGAATGAACGAATGAACGAATGAACGAAGAAAGGAAGGAAGGAAGGAAGGAAGGAAGGATGGAAGGAAGAAAGGGTAAAGGGAAGGGAGCACGAAACCTGGAAAAAGGAATCGGACCTTTCTAAAGGGTTCGATGGTTACAGGAAAGAGCGAGTTGGTATAAAAGAAAGAGTGAAAATCGTTGAGGTACTTTCAACTGGTAGGGATAAATTGAAGAGAGAATAAGAGAGAGAGAGAGAGAGAGAGAAAGATTAAAAGAGGGACGATGGGAGGGAAAGAGGGAAAGAGGGGAAAGCATCGAGGTAACTTCAATCCTAGGGTAGGGGTAAATTGAAGTGAGTGAGAAAAAAAGTGAGAGAGAGAGAGAGAAAGAGAGACCGTTTGCCATCGACAAACTCGACGAGCTTACGAGTTTGCTGTTTTACCAGCAACGAGAATTAGGTCGAGTTTGTACGTTTCGTGCGATTTCACTGTCAGAAACATGATGCGTTGTCGATTTAACTGACAGACATTGCTATTCGACTAATATCGACGTACCCGATATACCAAACGAATGCCATTTCCGTACGTGAACTACTCGCTTTTTAACTCTTTTTCTTTCTTTTTTCCTCTAACAGTTATTTTATTTTAATATTTAATTCATGTGTATGTGTGTGTGAGTATGTAACGCTTCGCGAATTTCTTTCTTTTCATTTGTCGTTAACAAATAATCGGAAAAATCTTTTACTATTTTTTTTCTATTCTTTATTTTATTTTTTTTTTTCTTCTAATTAATTCGTAAATTTTATTTTAATTATTATATTAAGAAAATAATAATTCGTTTAGCTTACCAATGCTAAAATAACAACAATAACGACCACGACAACAATAATAGGAGGTTTTAAGTTTTTCGTATCGATAGAGGAGTATATTTGGCATTTTAACGCTATCGATAATTCGATGTTACAACTTACACAAACGCATACACATACACATACACATACACATACATATACACATACAAGAAATGTGAACGTATGTACCAAACGGGAACGGCTAACGAATCGTTCGCGTAACTGATCACGCTTTTCTCGCTGAACAAACACTCGTTTGTTCCTCCGTCATCGAAAGGGTGAACTAAATTTTCCCCTCCCTCTTCCCGTTTACTACTACTACTACTACAACCTTCGCCTCCTCCTCCACCCCTCCGAACCATTTCACTCATCTACCCCATCTCGTCGTTCTTCTCTCAATCGCAACTATCTATGATTTTCAGTTGGACGTAATTTCATGGAGAGTATTCTTTTTATTCTCTTCTATCTAATTTTGTCGGGAGAAAGAGAGAAAGAAAGAGAGAAAAATGTCTCAAAAATATGGCAATAGTGGAGCAAAAAATGCACTCATTTCAATTGAATTGAAATTTGCTCCATTTCATATTTGACAACCTAATAAACGAAAATCAATTTTTTTTTCTCTGTAAAATAACGAGAGAAACGAAGTTTATTGAAAGTTCTTGGAACGATAAGGGTAGGAGGAGGGAAAAGAGAGGAATGGTATGAAAATGTGAAAAAAAAGAAAAATAATTAAAATCAATCGAGCAAATGCTATGTGGAGCAAAAAAAAAAAAAGAAAGGGCACGGGAGAAAAAAAAGGATGAGTCGATGAGGGGGGTGGATGTGTGAGTGGGTGGGTGGAGGCTGAAGTGAATAAAATGTGCATGACGTGAATGAGAAGAAAGGAGAATAAATGTCCGACTAACGAGCGGGGAAATTGACGGACGTGTCCAAGGGTGCTTCAGAATACGACGATACTTGCCTTCAACTGGGAAAATACTAAGAGCTTTGGCCGATACCCTTTGTCCCTCGTTAAATTCTAAAGACGACATTATATTTCGTCATCTTCATCCTCCTCTTACACGTATTTTTCCTACTCCTCACCTTTTCTCTGCTTTATCGTCCTATCTCGTTTCATTCCGTTCATCTTTTCGTCATTTTTCCAAACTCATTCCAAACCGAAGATTATTTTATTTTCTATTCGCCAAGATATACAATAGCTTAGGTGGAATGTAAAAAAAAAGGGGATTTTTGTTTTTGCAAGATTTAGTATGAAACATCGGTCCAAAGAGTTATGAAATCTTCTCTCGATATTTTCTTATACCCATCGATATCTATGGACCTTTTATTTTTATACGAATGATATACGATATATATATTTTCTATTATAATTGTAAATTTATACTTTATTATTTTTCAAGCAAAACTATATATATAAATACAATTTATTATTGTATATTCTTGATTTTGGATAAAAGTTATTAAAAAATGTGGAAAGGTTTTGTATAAAATTCTTACGAAGGTAGAATAATAATGACAATAAAATAATAAAGTGTAAAAAAAAATTATATTATAATAAATAATATATAATATAAAATAAAATAAAATAAAATAAAATAGAAAAGGAAAGAAAACGGAGGGACAGTTTCAATGGATGGCATCTTGATGGCAAATGGGTGCACCATTAAGTGATATGATATTTCCATAAGAAATTACGACATATAATGGTGGTACGTGCCGGATCTCGTAATGTAGGTTTATCCGCATAAAATCTTGAAAGGAAAACGACATTACTATCTCTCTCTCTCTCTTTCTATCTCTTTCTATCTTTTTCTTTTTGAAATCATGATGGTCACCGGCCGTCGACGACATAAACGCTGGTAAGATCAACGAAACGACGAGTAAGAACAAAACGACTTTTTCTATTTCTCTTTATCCGTCTATCTATCTATCTATCTATCTATCTATCTTTCTCCTTTATCTTTATCTTTCAGTGTTTTCAGATAATAGGTGTACGTACGTACATAATGACCGAGCACATTCGGCTGACTTTCTCGGGATTATAGTCATTTTTATTTCCTCGTATTCAAAAAGTACGATCGTTAATTCAATGGCAGTAATGAAACTCTTCCTACAAACCACCCACCACCACCACCCTAACCAATTTCCAACCTACCCTCCTCTCCCTTCCTCTTTCTTCACTACCACCCCATTTAACCCCATGAAAATTTATAGCTTTTGCGAATTGACTTAGCATTACTCCGAATAAACATTATTATTGTTCTTTCTCTTTTTCCTTGCTTCGGGTAATTCTCGATATAATCAATAACCGGAATAAACAGAGAAATAAACTAATATTTATTATGTTACGATAACATCCTTTAACGTATTTAAGAAAATAATAATAATAATAATAATAATAATAATAATAAAGACAAAATCTTTATTTCAACAAAAATTCTTCCATACTTCTCGTAAAACAACTAAATATATATATTAGTTCGGGGAAAAAGATGTCCATCATTTTCACGTTTGTTTCAACCTTAAAATAATGGATTTCTCTTTCCCCCCCCCCCCCCCCAAACTATTAGATTGTCAAGTATGAAATGGAGCAAATTTCAATTCAATTATATGCATTTTTTGGCTCCATTTCATACTTGACAACCTAATAATATTTATCTTAGAAAATAATTATATTTCAGATTACATTATCGTGGATATTGGGTTAAAAGTATTCACGGGAAAACTCTTTAACACGGTTATAGCGTAGATATTTCCTATTAAGGTTTTATTTTATTTTTTTGTTATAATTATTGCTATACTCGATTAATATTATTAAGATTATGCAGTACTCGATATCATTTCGCCATATCATTCGGACGAATAAGAAAAATACCTCTACTTTGTTCCAAATCGAACGAATTACGTTTTAAATATTTCTTTTTGATTTATGGGAAATACGAACAGGATAAAAAAAAAACAAAAAAAATAGAGAGAATAAAAGTAATCGATTATTATTTTTTTTTTCTTCTTCTTTTATTCGTTTCCGCGTTTTAATTTTTTTTTTTAATGAAACGAAGATAAAGATTATTCTTCATTCGATCGTTTGAAAAGGAACACAAAAAAAAGGAGGTGGGTGGTATAAGGTGGGTGTTGTAGGGTGGGGTGGTGGTAGTGGTGGTGGTGGTGGTGGTGGTGGTGGTTCAGATAGATAGAGACGGTGAGTACTGAAATAGGGGAGACACAGGAGCAACGATGTATTATGGATTTACTAGCAAAGAGGAGCACGTACGCAATGGAATCTAGTGGGAAATAATACGAGAGAAATTGCTTTCCCAGGCCTGGCTTTATAGCGTTCGTTCCATTCCTTTGCTTTTCATACTCTCTATGTGTGTGTTTGTATGTGTGTGTGAGTGTGTGTTTGACGCGTCCTCGATTCTAAAGCCAAAGGATTTAGTTGATCCAATAAAAATGTTCGTTCATTCTCTTCGATGTTGTTGTACTACGTATACATACATACATACGTATACATATATATATATATATATGTATGTATGTATTATATTATATACCTTTACCTGTAGGATATTTTAACATGGAAAAAGAATCGTCCTAACTTAGATCCTCGATGATAACGAACGAAAAGGACGGGAATCGAAATAACAGATTTAAAATTTTTCTTTTCTACTTTTTATCGATAGAAGTTTAGTAAAAGATAACTGCAGGAATAAGAAAAAGGGGTGATAAGATTTTATCGATTTTCTATATCCCCGTTTTCTTCTTCTTCTTCTTCTTATTGAAGGAAAGGGAAAATGTTATTTTAGAAATAGTTGAATATTCTGAAGATTCTCGTTGTGAAACTATCGGAAAGTAAAGGTGTATAAAAGGAGGGGGGAGGGGCGGTGAAGAAGGAGGAAGAGGTGTAGGGGGAAATAACGTTAAAGTTTTCTTTAGGAAAGGAATAAACGAGTATAACCTCGTCGTACGTCTTGAACTAAAGGAACGACTGCAACACACTCGACCCTTGAGACTATTAAACGTTTTACCCGTAGACGAGTCTAAAGCTTGCTGCAGTGCACACTAGAAAGAGAGTGAGTGGGGAGGGGGAGTATCACCCTCCGCCGTGTGTACGCGTAAGAGGAAGAAAACTCGTCTGATGTGCTTCGTCCCTTAAAATATTGCCGAACTTTCTAAAGTGGCGGATCCTGAGACCCGTGAAACTAAACTCCCAGGGGCCATTGTTCGTTGAAACCTGTAACTTCGTAGAATCGCCACATACATTATCCGAAAAGGAACGAATACCGGTAAAAAGAATGAAAGAAAGAGAGAGGGGAGAGAGAGGAGGGGGAAAGGATGGTTCAGATATCTTTAACTTTGCGCCATCCTAACCATTTTTCAGGCACCTCTCTACCAACTGTACCGATAACCCCTAGCCCCACCCTCTTCCTCACCTTCTTTCTCTTTCGAACTTTTCCTTCCAATTCAGCCAATCGACACGGAAGACCGAATATCTTCTACCTCGAAAGAACTTAATCGCTTTTTTTTTCTCTCCTTAATCCTTGAACGGTGCATCACTTTTCGACGCTTAAAACATATACCTTTTACTTACTTAATATTGACAATCGATAATCGATAATCTAATTTTTCATTTATTATACCGATACATCGAGGAGTCAAAAGGTGATGGTTTTTTTAATAATAACTAGATCGTTGATAGTAATAAAAAAAAAACTGTAAACCTAAAAAGTGTTTTTGTGGTTGTTGTTAAATTATTTTTATACAATTTTTTACTGGCTATAATGCAAAAAATTTAGTTGTATTTGAGAATACCACTTCTTGAAAGTTTCCTACAAACGCGTATTTTTGTTTCCAAAAAATAAATATTTAAAAAAAGTGCACCTTGGTATATATACAGCAGATATATATTTATTTTTATCGACTAACTCGACGCAATCAATTACAACGGTAAAAATAAGAAAGAAAGGAAGGAAGGAAGGAAGGAAGGAAGGAACCCATTACAAGGTTCTATTGCGTTCGATATTCATTTAAGTCGACAGCTATATTCCTTCGAGTGCATTTCTGACTTTTCCTCCCCCTTGGTGCCATTAACGATCGGCCCCTTTCGAGCCCTAAAAGTATATCGCTCGCATTAAATTACAAACGTTTCGTGAATGAGGGAGAAAATGACATAGATTATAATAACGCGTTTCAAACCACCTTTTTATTTTTTATTTAGTCAGCAGAACTGTATAATTCCAATTTGCCATAACCAGCCAAAGAAACTAATGATAAATCAACCAACTAATGTTTACTTTAGATTATCATTGTTGTTCTTTCAAAAAATGGTTTTCTGTGGAAAGGAAATAACTTTTTGATTATTCTTATATTAATTATTTAATTAAAATTATTTTTTTATAGAAACACTATACAAATTATGTTTTATTTAATATCAATATAATATGAATTTACTATATCTATAAAATATTTTTACTCTTGTCAGAATATTTCGATTTATTTATTCTTAATCTCATTCATACTTAATACACTCATACCCATTTACCATTTACCATTATTTTTTATACAATAATAAATTTTTTAAACTATATGTTATAGAATCAATAACACTTATATCTAACAATTATTATTTTACGACCGATAAAAGTGAGAAATTCTAAAGAAAAAGAATATTTCAAGACTCTGTTAATTTACAATCTGTTATTTTCAATCACTATCAATAACAATAATCATTAGTCGAACGTGAAAATGAATGGCATTAGAATGATAGACTCAGCTAAAAAGTTTTCAATACTGTTGGGAAAGAAGAAGAGGAGAGGGGGAAGGAAGGAAAAAATGTAAAGAGGGGGATAAGTTTTACAAGTGGTAGGAAACT
Source organism: Mischocyttarus mexicanus (assembly GCA_023678845.1). NCBI lineage: Eukaryota > Metazoa > Arthropoda > Insecta > Hymenoptera > Vespidae > Mischocyttarus > Mischocyttarus mexicanus. The sequence continues at coordinate 2,762,750 of JACGTP010000012.1, read as the reverse complement.
TTAAGAGTCTTTTACTCGACCCGATATGGGGGTTTATGCCAGGAAACTTAAAGGGGGAAACACGCGTTATGCGAGCTGACATCTACGGGTTAGTTGGATGAGCGAAGATATTGCTTGGGTGTTGATAAAAGAAGATAGAGGGAAAGATAGGACAAATAGAATCGTAAGTATCTTCCTTTGATGTACTAAACTTCAATCTTTTTCCTCTTCTTTTTCTTCTTCTTCTTCTTCTTCTTCTTCTTTTTATTATCATTCCAATTTCTTTCTTTATTTTTTATTACAATTAAAACGAATATATTTACACCCTATCCTTTTTTTCGTTCACGAATCCCCAAAAAAAGTTCTTCTTTTGATTCTAATTTTGACAGTGTAATCAAAGAATGGTCAATTTATATCCACGCATGATATGTGAGTGACTTTTAGTTTACTTCATGGCTTGTTTTAACTACACGCAAACGGCTGAAATCGAAGAATTTACCATAAATCGCGTGTATTTTTTTACATGATTTTCTTAAAGAACGAATTTACCGTGTAAAAAAGAAGAGTTGAGTGTATTTTCAATTTATTATTTTTAATGAAAAGTTTTTTTTTTTATTTTCCTTTAAATCACGATTTTAAATCTCTATTTATAAAAACTCATTCATTTCTTTTCATTTGCTCTCCACACATTACAATTATTCTCTTTTAAATGTTTCATCCAATTCTGCAATCCTAATCCTTTTATCAGACAATCAATAATTTTTTCTGTTATTGCTACCGTTTACAATTTCCCTACACAACCTCTCCCCCTTCACTCCCCTTCCCTCTAACTCAATATATAAAGTATAATACTTTATGGTTAGAAGAATCCTTCCTAAGTCCTTTCTAAGAAATCTAAGGATTTTTTCCCTCAATGCAATATCTCTACTAATCCAATAAAATAGCTGTCGTATAGTAATACTACTCTTCCCTGGCACGTGACCAACCTCACACCGATTGGTTCTCACAATCTGTCTTTATCAAACGTCTCTATGTTCGAATGATCAACCCCCCCCCCCCCCCCCCACATGCTCTTTGATTAGTAAACGTACTCTCGCCTTTGATTCCGAAAGAGGATAACCGAGGGAACTGAAATAAAGCTTAGTCTTTCCTAAGGGACTCCTTCCTCCTTTATCTAAATTTCCCAATAAAACAATCTTCTTCTATTGAGAACCAGTCACGAAATTACAAAATCACTTCGTCAATTTAACAAAACTACAACAAAAATATCGTATTCACGTTAATGTATCCCACGTCAATAAAAATTACTTACAATTGATTCTATATTCTTTTTTTCGTAATTAAAAAGAAAGAAAATTAAATTAACAAGAATTTCTTTCCAATATTTTTCGTTAAATTGTATTTTTTTCTTTTTTTTTTTTTTCTAAATGGAAATATCAGCTCAAGGTTCCAAAACTTTTAACCGAGAGTGTATGTATATATTCTAAATGGTCGTGTTCGTGTTTCGTATATGTGCCCCGAGTATGCGAATTTCCAGTACGGTCGAAGATGAGAAGACGAGACCGAGCGGAAAATCGCTTTAAACCTCACCAGCTAATATTAACTTTCTTCTATCGTTTTCACTGAAATTCTTCAACTCTTTCTCCCATCCCCCCACCCCCTACTCTTATCTTCTCTTCTCTGCTATCCCCATTCATCGTTTCTTTTTTTCTTTCGGAAGCATTCGACCGAAAGGAAAGACCTCCAGCATCTATCTATACTGAACAGCAGTAGAAGCCTTTAGGCATCTACCAAGAAGAGCTTTACGAGACGGCTCCACTATTATTTCGGCTTCATCTTTTGCATACCTTCGAGCGACGGTGCTATCGATACACTCTTAGAAGTCTCGATAAATCCCTATTTGAGTTAGCTACGAATATCGTATGGACTTTGAATATTTTCTACAAGATACGCTCTTACATATTTTCTAACACGATTGAAATATTTTTTTTTTTATAAGAACATTACTATAATTATTGATTTTTTTTAATTAACAATAAAACAATGGTGCAATATACTTTTACGTATATAAAATAAAATTTCATTATAAAGACAATTATTTATTTATTTATCTATTATTATTTTGTTTATTTGGGATATCGGATGGAAGTCGAAAAGCATTTGCATGAGAAAAAAATAAAATAAAATACCATTGGATATATTGTGAGAATGGAGTAAAGTAAAAACGTGTTTGAATAATAATTAAAAAAAAAAAGAGAGCGGTCACTTTGTCGAAATGTAGTTGATTGTGCATCATTATGAAATAAATCCGACACGAAATTATATTTTAAACCCATTACAGTTCTATGTATGCAAGGAAAGTTATTCGTTTGAATTATGAATGCGTACGTACGGTCTCCGGTTAAAAAATTCTAAAACGTTACGATTACCTATTAGATTTTTTTTATAATAATCGACGATCAAATGTTACAAAAAAATTAAAAATTATGGTCAACTTACGTTAGATGTACTTTGGTTCTTATATCAAATGCTGCATAATTCATATCCATAAGTGCAGGTATCCATATATGTATATATCACTTTTTAGTACTACACACACTAGTTCACATATGCATTTTACTTGCATTGGAAGAAGACACGCACACACGTATACCTGACGTGAAATAAATTATATACTTGTACTAATATCCTTGTTATTTCTTCCGATGCTTGAAGACAACTAACGATAAATACGAAAAACAATTACGAATAAATTCGACAGATACCGAAGATACACGAAGATCAAATACAAATTCAACGACGAAAATGAAAACAGTAGGTTACCGACACCGACCGGGGTATGACGAAGAGTAGCGAACGTAAACAAAACATTGAACGCTCAACTAAGCCGGTAGTTAAGGAATGTTTTTCTGTGTGTATTTCATATATAACGAATTTCTTGGAATTCACCGAGAGATATAAACATAACCGATGCTTGTCTTATTTGACTTGGACCTACAGACGGACGAAAATGTACTTTGTCCATCTTTCTCTCAATACATTTGGTACGTACGGATTGTTACTAATTTATTACGTTTGTATACCGGTGATCTATTTTTGTATCGATAACCTATTTTCTTACCATTGATCTATATCTCAACAGCTGTTGATTTTTATATTATTTCTTCATGTATAAATAATTAATAAGTACATTTACGTGTATATATATATCGATTATATTCAATTAAAATTATG
>JACGTP010000012.1:2690162-2738245 GCA_023678845.1 Mischocyttarus mexicanus | reverse complement strand
AAATAAATTTGTTCCATGAAACGATCTGGTTAATGTCCAATGCTCTTGAATATGTTGTTGGATAAAAAAAAAAAACTAGAACGAAAAGAAGAAGTGGTAGAAAAAAAAAAATAGTTTGAAGATTCGTCGCGTTAGGTGGAAATTCCGGATAGCGAGGATCCCTGCAAGGATATTTATATTCCTGGCACCTAACCCCCGTAAATCCCTGGTCGGCAATTAGGGGTGTGCCGGCCTACCAGTCTTGGTCTCGTCTCGTTCAACCTTCTACCTCGCGGCGGTCGTTAACGCGAACTATCGTTGCACGACGTGGTACTAACTCGTTCTATGTTCTCTCTCATTCTCTCTCTTTCATTCTCTCTCACTTTCTCTCTCTCTCTCGTTGATCCCTTTTCCCACTCGTTACACAACGCCTAGTTCTCTCCTCGTCTCTCATACAAACTCAACCCACCTCATACTCCTCGTAACTACCCCTACCCCACCTCCTCCTTCTCCTCCTCAGTCAGTACTCGTTAACCTCTCCGGTTGCCGCAAAATGTGGCCAAATTACCCAACCCCCCCTTTCGTTCGCGGTATACTACGCACAGCGGCGTAACGTAACGTCAGATTTGTCAGCCGAGTCGTACTCTCGATAAATGACGCCCATGCTGGTGTTGCTGCTACTACCTTCGAACGAATAGCTTTAAGCGTGCTTCGCGTTTCTCGTAACACGTGCTTGTAACGAGCGGAATCTCTCCACGACGTATCAACGAATTTCGCATCGTCAAAGTTTAAGGGGGTGTGTATGCGTCTGTGTGTGTATGTGTATGTACGTGTTCGGTAAGTGCGAACGAATAAATCAACTTCACCAGTTTTTTCTTCTTTTTTTTTTTCATTTTTTTTCTCTACACTTTTAAAAATTTACGATCATTGTGATTTGTTGCAATCGAGAATTAGGAAAATAATCATTTGTGGGATGATAATCCAGAGATAATAGATTATTCATTTTAGGATTTTTTATAAATAAATATGTAGTAGGGGGGGTGGCCAAAGTCAGTGTCGAAAAAAAATTAGAAAAGGTTGCAAATTATGTTACTCGAATAATAGACTTTATACGGACCGTTTAAAGACACGGCAAAATATAAAAATAAACAAAAGATTGGTAACGGGGGCTTATTCTTAATTTTAACTGTCACCCATATATAGGTTGACGTTGCAGTCAACGTGTTAAAAAAGATATTATTCGTGTGAAAGAAACGAAACGAAATGAAAAGAAAGAAAGAAAGAACGATAAACGTGATAAAGGAAATTCGCGTTGTAAGAAAACTTTTATCCGTCTCAACATTCTTTTACTTTTATCTTTTTTTATTCACTCACTCACTCAGTCACTCACACACTTTCTCTTTCTCTCACTCACTCGCTCGCTCACTCTTTTCTTCTCCTACGTTTTTAAAAGGGTAAACCTAGAAGCGTCGTTATTCCTACCGACAAGATAACATTTTTATCTTGATCCGTAATACACACACACTCCCTCCCACCATCATCTTGGTATCTTTCCTCCTCTCTTTCTCTATTTTCCAACATCGACCATAGTCTTCTTCGCAGCTTTTCCCTTAAATGGAATTAAAGTACGGCAAACGAGTCGTGAAAATGGCGAATCCTTAGTTGATCTTCTTATTCTAACCAACTCGTTCTGTTTTTATATTATTTCTTTTTTTTTTTATACTTAAATTGAAGCGTAAGAAATTGAAAAACGATTATAAGTTTCGCGTGATAATCCTTCGATAGGATAAAGATAAGCCGAATGGTATTATAGTAAAAATAAAAAAAAAATAAAAGTTAGTTTCTAAAGAGACCGACATGCCATCTCCCTCGACGAAAAATACAACAAAAAAATTACATCGACGACACCATCGATAGTGGTTATGGTGGTAGTAGATGGTTGGTTGGTGCTGGTTTCTTTGCGATATCGATTCCTTGAGATACGAAGAATATCTTATGTGTGGTTTTATCGGATATCGCGTGATAACATCAACGAAAGTGTAAGAAAGAAAGAACACATATAAATAGAACTCTCTCTCTCTCTCTCTCTCTTTCTACTATCGGTTAAACTTTCTATCTTTTTCCCTTATACTCGAGAATACTTTGGTAAAACTGAATTCGTAGATGTTGGAGCGAACCGAGCCTCGTTTCATCGAATATTGTGTTCTTTTTCCGACGATATTTCTACGGGGATGGTGGAAAGGGGTTAGGGGGTTAGGAGGGGGTGATAGAAGAAGAGGAGAAAGAAAAAGAAGGAAGAGACCGACTTGCGTTTTCGCGGTTGGATTATACTTTCTGTATCCCCTTTTGACGATTGCTATTTTCCGTCTGGCTTTTACTCTACCGTCAAATCCTTTTGCGATACTACCGATCATACCAAACGCTTCCACCCCACCCTCCTACATTTCTCTGTCTCTCTTTCTCTCTACTTTGAGGTGCGTTTTAAACTCCATCATCGAAAGAGTGAAAGAGAGAGATGGCGGATTTGCGACAAGCTGCTTGCTGTGACCTTCTTCTCCTCGTCTTCTCTTCTTCCATCGTTTTCTTCTCGTCTTCTCATCGTCTTCTTTATCTCTTGTTCGATAGTTTCCTCCTCACCGCGTCAATGTTCGAGAAATACCTAACGTCATTTTAAACGTCGATTCTTGAAACTCGTCATTTTCCTCTCTCTCCCTTTAGATTTATATTATGTAATACCTTACCCATCATTATTTTCGATAGATTTACTTCATGTGTTTTATCTAACCTAACCTTCCCTTCATTCCTTCCTTCCTTCCTTCCTTACTTCCTTCTAACGATTTCCTTCCACGAGAAGAAAACTCCTATCCTTACCCACTACCACTACCAAGACCTATAACTCGAAAACTTACTCTTCCTATCGTTACGCTTGAACTTTTCCTACCAACCAATCGTGTTTTAAGATGATCGTATTCGCGAGCCCCCAAGCTTAGGGAGCTTTTAAATCCTTCCTTCCTTCCTTCCACCCTTTTCCTTTTTCTTCTTTTCTTTTTTTAATACTTCTATCCTTTCTCTTGGAAGAACTTTTGCTCTATTAATTTAACGAACCTCTAACACGTTGTCGAGTAGTAACCGAACGTAGTGGAGGAAAAAAAAAATAATTCGAAACCCTAGTCGGTTGAATTATCTTATCTGCTTGCTATCCTAAAAAAAATTTTCTTCTATTTCTTTACCCGTTTCATTTTTTTTTCTTTTTCTTTTTCTTTTTATACAAGAGACTTGGATTTGTTGGATTGAATATTCGAAGTTCTCTCTTTCTCTCTCTTGTTGAAAACTTATCCTAGTATTTTCTAAAATACCTACGCGAGATCGTATTCATCTTATACAAACAAGAAGGACCTCCTAATCTCTTTGTGTTTTTTTTTTATTTCACTTTCTCGGAGAACGTACCTAGCGTTAAGACTATTTCTATCTCAATTCGATATAAAATATATATTAGCTTGTCAAGTTTGAAATGGAGCAAAAAAAATGCACATAATTGAATTGAAGTTTGATTAATTTCATGCTTGACAACCCAATAATAAAGATGTGTTTTACTTGTAAAATCAGTGAACTATAATTCCTATATCCCAACATTACTCGTATTACTTTTTCAAATTTTGTTTATTCTCTCGAAAAGATTAATAATAATAATAATAATAATAATATATGATTTTCAAAGAGACAGACTCGAAATCTTTTCTTTTTCTTCTTTTGGTTTATGCTCGCGATTTACGCGCGTGGATGCGTACAAGTGGGAGACCAGAGCCTTTTTAAAAATAAATAAAAATAAAATGAAGAGGAGAAAGAGAAAGAGAGAAAGAGAGAGAAAGAAAGAAAAGAAAAAACCAGACTAACTTCCTCGTCCTCATTTTCAGGAGACCCTCAAAACCTATTCTACGAGGCTCTTTCTTTCTTTCTTCCTCTCTCTCTCTCTCTCTCTCTCTTTTTCTCTCAGCCCCTTCTGTCAACCGAAAGGTTCAAGTTAACAGCCCTTATGGGCGTTGCGGGTAGCCGTAGTTCGTCAAGTGGCACACTTGTTTATTTACGAGCTGCCTTAAGAGCGATTTGTTCTCTCTTTCTCGAGGATCAGCTATCGTTTTGTCGTGAGCCCGCTTGAAAAACATTACGAAATCTTACCGAGAAAGAGTACAAAAAAAAAAATAAAAAACAAAAATTTCACCAACCCCGGTTTCCTTTCCTTTCCTTTCCTATTATCTTCCTCTTTTTATTCCTCAATTTTCTTCAATACAGCAAACTCTGAATTCGTATTTTTTTATTTCAATATTTGACCACTTTTCATTAAACTGATCATTTTTTCCTGTCATTTGTAATACAAAACTTGATGAAAAAAAACCTATAAAACGTACATTGATCATTTCTAAATAAAAGAGAATATTATATCATTCCTTATAATACAATAGGCTAAAAAAAAAATCTCGTAATTTCCCTCTGGTCCTATAATAATAAATAGTATCAAGTGAATATTTAATCAGAAATTATTCCCGAATTGATAGTGTTAGTTTATGTTATATATATCATACTTGACAATCTAATATTTAAGTGTAAAATAAACGTATAAATTTCGAGGTGAAATCTATTCTATGCATGCAATGCGTTGAAATTAATGACATTGAAACGGAATAAAGATAAAAATAAAATAAAAAAAAGAAAAAGGAGGAATAGTTAGTTGTTAATTAGAATGTGGGATTAAATAAACCATAAGGGTAAAATCATAAAATATGAGTAAGTTTCTCCTCCATTATTACCAGAGTCGAACGGATCCGATGGATACTAATCGTTGCCACATTACGTTTCGCGTATCAGAAAATCGTATCGCTTTGGTTTCAAACGTTTGAATTCGTCGATCCGTCGGGTTCGCAATGGAGTCGTAACAGTAATCGCTGCAGCAGTCTATTATTTCTTCGTCGTAAAAGGCAACACCATAACCGTTATCGCGATCGTCAAATACGTCAAAGCCATAATCGTTATGCGAAAGCTCGGCTTTAATGCGCGAGACACAAAATCTCTTTCTCTCTCTCTCTCTCGTTCTCTTTATCGTTGCTATATGAATGATGAATCTATATAAGCAATATCGTAATCTGGCCAATAACGATCAAATATGAGTGGGAGAAATCGTCATGGATATGGACAATTTTATCGCTAAATTGGTCCAAATCAAACGCGATAAATCACTCGTTCGTTCGTTGGTTCATTCGTTCATTCATTCATTCGTTCGTTCATTCGTTCGTTTCCCTAATCGCATCAACGTTTCTTCGATCAATTTTCGACGCAATAAGCTTCGAAATATCATCATTGTCTCTACCCTGTTTGTTCACGAATTAACATATCTCGATAATGAATTGTCGAAAAAGCTATCAAAATGTTGTTAACGATTATAATACATATTTATACTTCTGAAAATATTATATCGTTTATAATCTATGTATTAATCGTATATATACAATCGACAAATTTTTTTTTATTATATTTTTATGAAATTCATACGCGTGTATATTTTTTTTCCTCTTTCCTACTTTCTTTTTAGATATTAACGATAAAAAATATTTCTTTTCTCCGATAATTTACATCTATCTCAAACTTCCATTTTCTATCCAGCGCCTTCGATAGTTTGCATAGAACTCGTCATTTTGAAACGCGTAAAATGACATAGTAGTAGTAGTAGTAATAGAAGTAGTAGTCGCTTTGAAGATAAAAGAACCGGAAAGAAATAATTCGCTTGCATTTGTAGTGTAGAGCAAGTTACGGTGACTCGATTTTGCTTACTTTTCATGGAAGCTCGCTTGGTATTCGATTTTAAAAACCTACCATCACCGTTTCCTACTCTCTCTTCTTTCTCTCGCATTTCGTTTTCCTTCTTTTCTTTGCTCCGCTGACTCGTCTACTCAAACTCAAACTCATACCTCCCCAACGTTGGAGTTGGAGTCGGTGGTATAATGCCATTGCTGTTCGTATAGCTTGTAAAATATGGAAAGAAAGAAAGAAAGAAAGAAATAAGGTAGAAGGTAGAAGGTAGAATGTAGAAGGTGTAAGCGTTTGTCAGAGACGACGGAGGGTAGTACTAAAATGCTTTCTACAATTTTTCTTCGATCTTACCTTACTGTGAATGATGTTGCGAGATGCTCGTATTACCTTCGGGTAGATACGTCCGTTCTCATCGACATTCCTCCCATTTTACTTTTATACCACTTCCGTTTCAATAAGATACGATGAATAGAAACGTCCAATATTTAACACTGAACACACACACACACACACACACGTTTAATTGAAACTTCATTTACAATCAATTCTAATACGGATCCATTTCAAAGATAGCCTTCCTTTCAAAATAATTTTATTCGTATTTTTATTATTTTATTATTATCATAAAAGTAATAAGAAATCCTTAAATAATAATATTTCTTCTCGTCAAGATTTATACTACAACAAATTGAAGCTAATCTTAAGATTTTCATATCGTTATTAAAAATAACAAACCAGATAAAACGGTTTCGATGTACCCCTGAACGAGTTAATCGTGTTAAACGAAGGATGTCTGTGTATATTTGTATCTAGTTTTCTATTGAGATAAAGAATAACAATTTTATGAAATAATAATCCAAGTTGCTTAAATTATCTCGGATGTAGGAAACCGTGTTGGTTCTCTTTTAACTATTAATGAAGCAATTAAGCGAGTGATTATGTCGCAAGTGTCAAAACTACAAGACGGAGGTATCAAAGCCGGTAACGTTAATCGTCTACGGTATCGTTAACATCGATTCGTTACAAGGCCGAACTTTATAATTATACATCTACCTTAGTATATATAGTTTAGGAAGCACAAGCTTCAGTTCTACTTACAGATCACCCTAAACGAAACTTCCATTCGTTACTCGGCTAAAACTTCATCGGGGTTAGAGCAACCAAGACTCGACTAAAAGCAATTAAATCTTTACACACCTCCTCTTTCCCCCTCCTCCCAATGGCACTTCATTTTATTCGATCAATTCTATAAAAAAAAAAAAAAAACACTTCTAAGAGAATTATCTTAACAATTATTAACGTTAACAGCGATGATAAACGAATGAAACGTTGGAGAGAGTTGTGTCAAAAATCATTCGAATTAAATTAAATTAAATCTCTCTCTTTCTCTTTTTTTTTATAAAAATAATAAAGAAATATATTATTTTTAGGAGAGATGATAACAAAACCTATGTAAATCGTTAATTTTTGTTCTTTCGAGAAAAAAAATTACAATACAATTGAATATTTTGTTAACGATATTTGATTTTTAAGATGTTACCATTTAAAATTCAATATCTTTCAGATATTCCTAAAGATGTGTTCATAAACATTATTTAATAATAAACCAATTAGCTTAAAAACTTTCTATTGTAAAAATAATTAATACTTTTTTTTATCGAAATGTATAATTAAAAACGTCAATCATCCTTGAAGATTCTTCAATATATCTTCATTAAATAGAAACAATAAAAGGATCCTTTAATCGAAGGAAACGTCGAGATTAAGCCCTGTTTGAAGTTTTAACGATAAGAATAGGGATGAGAAGATAGTCCTAGTCCAGTGGTGTTAGTACGATTTATTAAATTTAAACGTGCCGCAAATTCTTGGTCTGAGGGAGACTGATGGTGGATTTGTAATTGGAAGAGAAGTATGTGAATGAAGGAGAGAAAGAGAGAGAGAGAGAGAGAGAGAGAGAACAAGAGTAACACCATATAGACCTTTAGGTAGACGTTATAATATACAACTTCAGGATCGGCAAATTCTCTTCTAAATACCCAGCCTAACTGGCTTAGAATTGCAACCAAGAGAAACAGAATGGTACCCAACTGTGGTGGTGATGGTGGTGGTGCAATAGACCAAGGGACTTCACTCCCTTCTTCTTTTGTCCCTTCCTTTCATAGGTTTACCACATACACACACATACACATACCACGTTGTAACGGGTCGCATTAGAGACGTTGGTTGGACTAATATTACCCAGCAAATATGCCGTAAATACACATGCTCGTGTCACCCCTGAGAACGTTTCTGCAATTCCGGCTGGGTCTAGGTACGTTCTTACCAAGACCCATCTCTTTTAGGTAACAAGAGAGAGAGAGAGAGAGAGAGAGAGAGAGAGAGAGAGAGAGAGAGAAAGAGAAGGAGAGAGATGCACATATAGTTAGTGGAGGTATAGAAAAGGGAAGATCCACGAGGAAGTTAAGAAGAGTAAGGAAGAAAGGAAAAGAGATTGTAAGTGGTCGAAGGCAACCTTTACGAGTTCATGCTTCCTTAACGAGACCCGACTTCGTGCAGTTCCAAAAAAGAAAATAAAAAAAAGAAGAAGAAGAAGGTTAGGAAGAAAAAGAAGAATAAGAGGAAGAGACTGTTTGGTAGAAAAGAAGGGTCAGACGGTAAAGCAGCACTGAGCCAGGATGAAATCGGTAGGACAGGATAGGGGTAGGAAAAGAGAGAGAGAGAGAGAGAGAGTGAGATGGTGAAGGTGGAGGTGAAGGTGGAAGTGAGGGGGAACGAGCTATCTCTTCGTAGGACGTAGGATCAGAGACTAGAGAGACAATACAGTCAACAGCAGACGCGGCAAATTGCCCGTTAATAATCCGTGCCTCGAGGGTACGGGGTAGAGAGGTGGTTGGGGGTGACAGAAGGGTTGCCAGGCCGGAGGCTGAAGGGAAACTACGATCCTCTCTCTCTCTCTCTCTCTCTCTCTCTCTCTCTTTCTCTCTTTCTCTCTTTCTTTCTAACTTTCTATCTTTTTCTTTTTCTCCTGGCTTTTTCGTCGAACTAAGGGACCACCATCAACCGATGAAATATTCCTACCCTGATCCGATATAATTGCGATGTCGTGCTTGAAAATTTTCCTAGATCATCACCCTCTCCCACGCTCACCACGTCGGACAAAGATCATATTCAGACCACGAACCTTTGGAAAAAGGAAAAACGCGAACGAGAATTGAATTTTCTGACTGTTTGTTTCTTATTTTAATAATTATTTTTTAATAATTTTAATCGAATATACACATAAATGTACTTATTAATTATCTATACATGAAGAAATATTAGGTTGTCGAGTATGAAATGGTGCAAAAAATGCACATAATTGAATTAAAATTTGCTCCATTCATACTTGACAACTTATTAATATAAAAATCAATCATTAGAAATAGAGAACATCTGTTCAAAGGTAGGTCACTGGTGAGAAAAGTAGGTCATCAGTAAAATTTTAAAACATAATAACAATCCATACGTATTGAAAGAAATATAGCCGAAGATGTGTAGCTTCAAGTCAAGTGTGGTAAGCATCGGTTATGTTTATATCTCTCGGTGAATTCTAGGAAATTCGTTATATGAAATACACATAGAAAAACATTCCTTAACTACCTGTTTAGAGTGAGCATTCAATGTTTTGTTTATGTTCGTCTCTCTCCGTCACTCCTCGGCCGGTGTCGACAACCGAACGTTGTCGTTTCGTCGTTAGATTTGATATTGACCTTCGTGTATGTTCGGTACCTTTCGTATGTATTCGTAACTACTTTTCATAATAATCGATAGTCTTCTTCGAACGTCGAAAGGAATAACAAGTATATTATTTAAGTATGTGATTTATTTCACGTCGCGTGTGCGTGTTTTCTTCCAATGCAAGTAAAATGCATATGTGAGCGAGTGTATGTGTAGTGTTTAAGAGTGATATATACATTTATGGATACCTGCAGTTATGGATATGGATATACAGGATTGGATATAAAGACAAATTACATCTAATGTAAGCTGATCATAATTTTTTCTCCTCCTGTTTCTTCTTCTTCTTCTTCTTCTTCTTCTTCTTCTTCTTCTTTAACGGCTACATAAATGAATCCCTTCTCCCTTTTCTTCTTTTTCTCTTGCTTTTTCTATTTCTTTTTTTTATGTATCCGTCGAATGATTTAAACCAGAGGACAAAGTGTCGTCTTATAATCATTTTGTTTTTCCTTTATTCCAGTCAACCCAACCCTAATCCACACTCCCTAACCACCCAACACCCCATGCTTATAACTTCACAAATTCGACTTTTTATCAGTTCTCTTTTTCTTTCTTTATCATTTGCATGTTCCTCTCAATTTTCTTATATCTACGTTTATAGGATTCTGTTTTTTTACGATCACTGGTCATAAAAGAATTTGTCTCTTGGTCGTTTAATTCTAACGGAATTCGAACGATTTTGAAGAAAGGAATGGTAGGAGGGTGTGTTGTTATTGCTTACATATCGTATTACTTTACTTTTTCTATAGTTTTTATTGGAGTAACTTTTTTCTCCCTCCCCTTTCACCCTCTTTCCTATCCTATCCTGTTATTCGAGTAAATAAATGTTCCAAACTGATAGTTTAAAGTTTCGTATGACAAGTATTACACGTTTTAGAACGATGACGTACCTCTTACGTTATCTTCTACCCTCTCCACCATTAAAAAAAAAAAAGAAAGAATAAAAAGAAAAAAAAAAGGAAAGGAAAGGAATGGAAAAAAAGAAAGAAATAAAGAGAGAAAAAGAAAGATAAAAAAAGAGAAAGAACCAGACACCAGACATGTAATTAAACTTTACCAGTTAGGTAACGTTCAAGTAGGATCCACGAAAGTTACACAAAAGTACGTTCCTCTTTCGTAAGATGAGAAAGAGTTAGGAAAAGCATCATGGGTTAGTAGCATTCTCCAAGTCTATCATCCAAATAATTCGATTCTGAAAATCAAATATAGATGATAATGATGATACCTGAAAGATGAGAGGGGGAAGGGAAACAAATAAAATACAAAAAGCATTAACATAAAATTGGATCTTGATTAACATTAAAGAACAAAATAGTATACACCATCTATCAAAAAAATAAGAAATAACTTTGTACCTGATCATAAAATTACGTACAACCAAAGAGAAGTAAAAAGAAGAAGAAGAGGAATAAGAGGAAAAGGAAAAGGAAAAAGAAAAGGAAAAAAGATAGAAAATAAAAGTCGATGTAAGAAGCTTCGAAAGGTTGGATAAAACAGTAGGATAGTTTGGATGATGGTGTGATGGTGATGGTTGGTAGTCTTGGTCTTGGTTTTGATAGTGGTGGTTGGAAGAAGTGAACGAGAAGAGTTTGGTCCATCGAAAGGAAGATCGATTCGGTCTCTTTTAGATAAAACTACTGTGCCCGCGGGCAAACGAAATGCGCTTAGTGGATTTGACGCACTTACTATCCTTTCCGCGAGTTTACTTTTGTATAACCCTCCTCCTCCCTCCTCCTCCTTCAATCCCCCTTCACTCCCATCGCGGCTAGGTGCATAGTAACGACGCCTTTCCGTTCCGTTCCTTGAAAGCGTACAAAAGGATAAGGGTAAAGTCCTTCTTCTTCTTCTTTCTTCTTTCTTTCTTTCTTCTTATTCGCGAATACCTGGCACACAAACTTTCAAAGTAGAATAATAGATGGTCTCGTAGTTCCTCGTTCTTAGAAAAAGACTAAAGGACAAAGTCCAAACTGTGTGACAAAGCGATATATTTATCCTTATAAAAGTACGACTTTTTTATTCCTATTATTTTATTTTATTTTATTTTATTTTAATTCTTTTTTTTTAAGTCATTTTTTTTCTTTCCTCTTTAAGTTCACTCTTCTCATTTTCCGTTCTTTTCCCCATTTTTCCTCTAATACTTTTTGTAGCTTACATTATTATTTAAATAATTATATATATGTATACAAGTAACCCTCCTCTAACACGGTAGATAGGTTCCTAGAAAATTTCGTGTTATGTGAAACTGTGTTGCATGAGACCCAGAGCTAGTATAAAAAGAAGGGTTACACTGTATCTTGGAAAGATTTTTACAATTTTCTTATCGTGTTATAAGATACCGTGTTGTAGGAGGACTACCTGTATTTGGTTGGTAGAAAACAAATGTTGGACTTTCTCATTGAATTGTGACTAAAAATTCGATATTATTTTTCCACCAATCTAATATATGTATATATAATATGTATAAAAAAAAAGTTTATCTATAAGATTATTATTTACTTCGATAGATAAAATATATTATTATATATTATACTCGAAGATGCAATCGAATGGAAACGATATCATTGACGGTAGAATACAATTTTCTTTTTTTTTTTTCTTTTTATTTCTTTTTCTTCCTTTCGTTTTTTTTTCTTTTTTTTAAGGCTGTAACCTTTCGAAGCTAGCAAATACGAGTTCCTTCTCTATCCCGTATGCCAGGGGTAGATTCGAAAGGAGAAGTTTCTTAACTCGCGACCTCCCGGTAACTACGAGTTGCGAACTAAAAACTTGTTCCGCGGAATTACCTCGTAAGTCGTAACTACGTGAAGTCGAAAGATAGAGAGAAAGAGAGAGAGAAAGAGAGAGAGAGATAGTGTGTCTGAAGAAATTTTCACGTCTGGTGCATCACTGTACTCGAAGCATTATCAAGTCGTTACACTTTACGTACGAATCCCGTCCCACCTTTCTGTTTCTCATTCTCGATCGTCAAGTTCGATTCCTTCTTTTCTTTGAATTATATCTTCTTCCTCTTCATTGTTTTTTTTTCTTCTTCTTTTTGGTAGCTCGACGATGACGTAGGCGTGCACAGCACGACTGAGAATTTATCAACTATCTCGATCACGAAAAGAAAGAAATAATAAAAGGAGAGAGAAAATATAAAAGGAAATAAAGTTAAATACTAAAAAAGAACAACTTCTTTACGAACGATAAACTATTCTTTCTAAAGTTACGATCGATTTATCCCCTCACTTCTCTCATTCTCTCTCTTTTTTACTCTTTCTCTCTTTCTCTCTCTCCATAAGTTAAATTATCTGGAAGTGACGACTTAATCGTTTTCACTGTAACGACACCAACACGATATTCTAAGTAAACTCTAACCGATACTTTCTATCTTTGAACAGAGGACTTTCGTGCATGCTCGACTTTCGATTGATAAGGAAATTAACTTAAATTTTTAAATACGAATTTTTAAATATGAGAAGTTTTTTCTCTTATCATTTCATTTTAATAGAAATATTTTACTACATCTCGAAAAACAACTTCGAATTTCAAATCCTTTTCTGATTTCTTTAATAAAAAAAAACACATGCATTACAGGGAGGAATGCATTTAAAAAGCCTGAATTAGTTTTTGGTATTTTTGTTTTTCTTGTTTTTTAATAAAATTCTCGTTTTCTTGAATTTACGTAACCGTTTTAAACTTTTAAAACCATTGGTGTAAAGCAAGCAAAGAGCAAGCAAGCAAGGGTTCAATCGACCCAAAGTAAAGGAAAACTTGTGATCAAGAAAATTACAGTAAATGGGAGTGTTCATAGCGTAAAGTTGTTTCCACTCTTTCGGAATTTTCTGACGTTTTCTTCGAAGAAATATACAGAGCTACGCCGAAAGATGTTTTTCATTCATTCATTCATTCATATATACACATATACATTTATACACATATACAATCTAGTATAAGGTTGCGTGCTTGTATACGAGTTGGGAAACGTTTAATCAAGTTTACTACGAACTGAGAACAACGTTTAGTATCTTTCCTTTTCTTCCAATTGTATCATCCTTTTATTCGTTTTGTGCTTTTCCTATTTCGATCTTTCCACTTGACTTCACCTATTCTCTCTCTCTCTCTCTCTTTCTCTTTCTCTCACATTCTATTTCGTATCTTGCCACGATATTGCTTCGCTTGATTAGACAAGACGAATGAAATTTCAATTCCTGAATAATGCGACATAGCGAGGAAAATTAAATGACAGGTCCAACGAAGTTGTGTAGATTATGGTAACTGGTTGTATCATTCTCATTGGGAACAAAAATCTCGACAAATACTTCTTACCCATTGACACACAAATCTAAATAACCCGAGATGATATTATTTTTTCTCTCTCTCTCTCTCTCTCTCTCTCTCTCTCGAAGAGAATACTTCGATGTTGGATTAAATAAAAATCGTATAAAATAAAATAAGATGATTAATAGTATATGCTGTAAACGTGTTATAATTAAACATACTTTCAAAATTTCACAATAATATAATACTACACGCGTATCATTAATTTCGTCAACACTTTAATAAAGCAAAAATCCCGATGATAATTCGCGGGATAATATTTTTTTTATTTTCAGTTTTATCTTCTATAAAATAACCTTTCGATGATAAAATAAACTATTCGTTTTGAAGAACCGTAATAAAAAAAAATAAAAAAAAAAGAGAGAAACATATTATGGGTGGGTGGTGTGAGGAGGAGAAGGAGGTCTACGTGTTAAACGGGTTTCCGGTACACGTGTTCTCTTATATTAGTGCAAATTCAAAATCGTGGACTATATAATATACGCGTATTTATGTACAAACATGAATTTATATACATAGTAGGAGAATTACGCGCGTGAAACAGCTTGTAGCTTGTAAATCTGTTAACGGAATAAATGTATCGGTTTAACGCGCGATCGTATGTACTATTTGACTGTATATATATTCGTGAATACGTGCATATATATACACACACACATACACACGTAGATTACCTTCGAACGATATTAAATTACGATTCAATGGTACGATATTGCTAGAAAACGCGGTACGGCGGCGGCGGTACCTTTGTAATTAATTTAGCGAAAAGTTATTCGGCCAGTTGCTCGCGTTTAAATTAAATTGAATTAGAGTTAATGTCGCGTACGAGGGTTGGCAAGATGGAATGAGACATTCTTTTTTTATTTTTTTCGATTTTATCATCATCGAATATAATATCATTGGAATTTAATACAGAAATTTTCCTTCGAGTATTGACGAATCGAGAATCTTGTATATAATCGAAGATTCGGTTCGATAAATCAACAACCGAAGAAATATCTCATCGGTCGAATTATTTTTCTTAGAATTTCTCATTCTCTTTTACGTTTGACTTATCCAACCCTTTTTCTAAGCACAGATGTTTCTTTCGTAAGATTACGTTTTTTATTCGTATCAAAGCCGTACAGTTCGGATATTAATCGCGATCGTGTGAAAAATTAAACAAATAAAATGAAATGAAATAAAATAAAATAAAAAAAAAATAACACGTAAAGAATAAAAAAGAGAAAAAAAATCGACAATACTTTATACCCGATATAAAATTCGGTACGCGTTTCACAACGTTAAGCAACTTTAACAACAAAGACGTTGCAAATACAAAGCCATGCGTTTGCTGGCTACAGTATGCACTGCAAAACAGAACAGAACAGAACAGAGTTTACAGCGAGAAAATATGTAAAGCTTGCAGTTATGCGAGCAAATAGAAATTCGAATATGGTATTTGTAGACTCTCTTTCTCTCTCTTTTTATCTTCCATGTGCTTACACGCACGAAAGAAAGAATGAATGAGAGAGAAAGAGAGAGAGAGAGAGTGGCTGGAGGGCGATGGGTTTCGAATTAACAGCCGAACGAACGAAAGGATACAATGACGTTAATTTGATTCACTTCACAAAGAGCTTTGACTGCTTCGACGTTGGGCTCGCGTGCATTTTACTCTGTCTGTCTATCTGTCTGTCTGTCTGTCTGTCTTTCTGTCTCTATAAGCGCATATAGTTCTAGTCCCGTGTGTCATGCGCGTATTCGCAGGAAACATACCCATTCGCTTGAACGACTATGTGCAACAAACTCCGTCGGTATGCAATTGACCGACCAAAGCCCTTCGAAAAATTTCACGATCCTCAATTATGTCTCTGTGAATGCACGAACGTGAAAAAAAAAATAAAAATAAAGAGGAAAAAAGAAAATCATTTCTGTCATCGAAAGTATTTCGACTTTTTATTGAAACATTATATTATATATAAAAATATTTGAACTTATTTTATGTTCTCTCCGCAATTTTGTATTCGATCAATTCTTATTGGTGTCAGGTGATTTCTGTCTGTCATATCCATGTATTACGATATTCAATCAATTATAATGAACTAAAATTATAAATAAAAATTAATCCTTTAATTAAATGGTTTAAATATTCGCGAAGAAAAGTATGGGAATGATTTTTGAATCGTGAAGATAAAGATGAAGATAAAGATAAGTAAGTAAGTAAGTAAGTAAGTACGGTGGTGTTGGTGGTGTTGGTAGTGGTTGAAATGTAGGGTTTTAACTATTCAGCAAAGGTAAAAAAGGGAGCCAAGCGGATAGAATTAAAAGAGAGCACGTTGGATTATGTCAAACGAGCGGAATGAGGTAGATCCCTCTGTACTAGAAAGAAGATAATCACGAGGATTGGTTAAAAAATCGTCCTTGGGAAGTATAAGAATAAAGTAGTGTGCGGTTAATCCGATACGGAAATGGCAGCTTGTCGGAGAGTTTAAAAGTAACTCTCCTCGAGTTGAGTAATGTCATCGACGGCTGTCGGATAGGGTGAGGGAGTTAAGGGGGGTGTGGAGTAGCGCAAATAACTTTTCCAACCAATTCGTAAACCATTTTCCTTCGTAGGACCGACAAAAGTGTAAGGAAAACTTTGAGAAGTCGAATAAGGAGAAAAAAAAGAAAAAAAAATGATAAAAACTTCAATTACAAAAGATCTAAAAGGGGGTTAAGAAAGTAAAATAGGAGAAGAAGAAGAAGAAGAAGAAGAAGTCAAAGGAGAAA
The DNA here is from genome assembly GCA_023678845.1 of Mischocyttarus mexicanus. Lineage (NCBI taxonomy): Eukaryota > Metazoa > Arthropoda > Insecta > Hymenoptera > Vespidae > Mischocyttarus > Mischocyttarus mexicanus. Next base: position 2,721,616 of record JACGTP010000012.1, on the reverse strand, counting down.
AAGAAAAGGGGAAGGGGGGTAGAATTATAGAAGGTCAAAGACAAAGGGTTGAGAACAAGGACGAAAAAAAGGACAAAAAAAAAATAGATGAAGAAGTGGAACGAAGAAAAAGAAGAGGACCAAGTTAAAGTGGAAGTGGAAGAAAAAAAAAGTAAAAAAAGTTCGAATTACGGAAGGTCAAAGACAGGTAGAAGATCATCGGTTCTCTCTCTCTCTCTCTCCTTCTCTCTTTCCTTCTCTCTTTCTCTTTCTCTGTCTTTGAAGAAAGCATTCGTGGTACTGGATCATCAAGAGAGGAGTCGGCGTAGCGTATTCCCGGTGACTCGTTAAAGAAAGAAGGTCGTTTCCTCTTTCCTTTCTATTGAGACCAGGAAAGCAAAGTCACGTTCGTCAACCGCAGCAAGCGATTGCTCTTTCCTTTGAGCTTTCTCTCTCTCTCTCTCTGTCTCTCTCTTTTAGCTGAAATCTTCTCTTCTTTTCCTATCTCTTTTGGTCTCTTACTTTTCGTCTTCTTCTTCTTCTTCTTCTTCTCTTATTCGTCGTTCCCACGAAAAAATCTTTTCTTTCTTCACCACCAAAAGCATTTACTTTTCTCATCTCTCTCTCTCTCTCTCTCTCCTCTTCTTTTAAATTTTCTTTTATGTTCTATCTCTTTTCCTTACGGTTTATTAATTTAATTAATAATAACTCAGGAATATGTTGAATACATAATTTTGTTTATTTCTTTTTTACTACGACACTTTATCAATTACAATGTCTTCTAAAAATTAATTAATAACCCACCATGTATGAAAAACTAACCAAAAAAAAAGATGAAACCGTCTTTGTTTAAATTCATCTAATCCCCAAAAAATATTAATATTCGAGTATATACAAAATCAAAGGATAATACAGTAACTTTGCAATATTCCTCGATAAATACGTTCAATTATTCGATACTTTAATATGCCAATAGAGAATTGTTAAAATTGCTTTTTAATGGTGAATAATTCCCTCCCTTTTTTTTCTGTACCTTTACTTTTTACTCTTTTTCTTTTTTTATATCGGATCTTTGCATTTTAACTACTCCTACCGGATACGGTAATAGCATAGTAATTGAAGTGGAAACAGAACGACGCGAGCAGAAGTTTGAAATAAATTTCTCAAGGGATGACTCCCTTTCCTACTTTCCTCTATTTCCTCCCTAACCAACCTCTCCACCTACCTAACAATCTCTCCTTCCCTCCGCCCTCACTCTCACCCCCTTTCTCCTTAATATAAGAAAACATGCGCGCGCATGGCAATGCACTTTTCGATTTGAACTACAAGTCAAAAGTTCGGTTCGATAACGTTTCTGATAAAACACTGTCTAGGAAAGTATCTAATGATTAGCATAATCAATTAGTGTGTACGTATCTATGAATTTATTATTATCATCTCCATTTATTTAGAATAATGAACGACAACAACAAAAAGAATAAATGTAAGATCAAGTTTGGGATAAAAACAAATTTATAAAAAAAAAAGTTGGATTTAGATTTACCCGAATAGGTTCAATGTTGTATTAACTTGCCATTATTTTTTATAATAAGTGTATTTTGGTTATAATTAATTTTTAGTATATATATATATATATATATTGTTATTATTATATTGAATTTTTAAATTTTACCAAAAAAGAAATTGTCGAATGAGCATATTAGGTTGATAAATATATCGTTAAGTCTACAAGTTAAAAAGAAAATCAGCCGATTGTGAAGATGTGTGTATGATGTATGTGTGATTTGTGTGTGTGTGTGTGTGTGTGTCGTCAGAATGAAATACAGAATAGAATTGCTGGAGTAATACGAGTAGACAAACAACAAGAGGACATGCTTTAAAAGCGCAATAGCCACGCTCGTGTTGACTCGGCTCGTTGCGAACACTTATGTATCTCATCCTGGAGTAAAAGGGAAGCAGGAGCAGGAGCAGCAGCAGCAGCAGCAGCAACAGCACCAGCAACGGGGTCCCGGGCCGTTGTGTGTATTTAACAAATTCGCTAGAGAATCCAACCCTCTTCCAGTATTCCATGTTCTGTTTCATTCCGTTCCGTTCCGTTCTGTTCTCTTCTGTTCTCTTCTCTTCTCTTCTCTTCTGTTCAGTTCAGTTCAGTTCAGTTCAGTTCTGTTCTGTTCTATTCTGTTCTGTTCTGTTCTGTTCTGTTCTGTTCTCTCTTCCTCTCATGCTTTTCTCATTTCAACCCTACTTTCCTTCTCGTCCACTTCACAATCGGTACTCGCTTTAGGGGTGCGCCAGCAAACACTTCGCGTTGCTGCTCCTTTAGTCGAATCTATTATCGATTTTAAATTTACCAAAGATTCCGAATTAATTCATTATAACAAATTAAATTACCCATATTTTATATTTCAATTATTTTACATAACAATCGTATCCTTTTTTATTTATTCGCGTTTGAATTTTTTTTTTTTTTTTTTATTTACACATATATTAGGTTGTCAAGTATGAAATGGAGCAAAAAATGCACGTAATTGAATTGAAATTTGCTTCATTTCATACTTGACTACATAATATAAAATAAAATAATATATATTTAAATTAAATAATATAAGATCAAAGGGAATTATATTTATTTTTTGGTTTGTTTGCAATTCAACGTAAAATTTGTTTCTTCACCTTTACTCATCGTTTTTTTTTTTTTTTGATAAGGAACAGCAGTTTTAATTAGACGTGACCCAACACGAAATCCACCCCTTCTTAAAATACGTTTTTAAAGCTCAGCAACACGGTTTTCGTCGAGGGGAAAAAAAAAGAAAACTCGACGTTTTTATCTTACTTTTATTTCGGTGAAATTCTTCCCATATCAAATACCTGTCATATTATCATACATATTTATCCTACATTCAAAATGATATTATTTTTTTAAACCCGAAGCACATACATTTTGTTTCTTTTTTGTTATTCAACAAAAATTCGTGATAGAAAATTGTTTTCAATTATATTTCTTAACGCGTGATATTTTATTCTTTATAATTTATAATAAAGCAAAAAAGAAGAAGAGAAGAAAATATATTTTAAGTCAAGTAAATACTCTCTTTCTCTCTCTGTTCTTCAAGATTCTCAAATAGGTTTCAATCGTTCGTTTATTTTCTTCTTCATTAAACGAAAATTTGACTAATTAAAATGGCGAGAAAAAATCTCAAGTATAATGAAGCTTCACGAGTGCACTTCCTTTTCCTTACAATGTTCTACTTTGAGAGATAGATCTCAGAATAAAAAGAAAAGAATGAAAAAGAAAAGGTAAAGAGGTATAGAGTAGAATGGAATGGAATGGACTGGAATAGAAAGAAAGAAAGAAAGAAAGAAAGATTTTCCCTGCGAAATTGAGAATTCTTTTTCATCGATGATGGCAGCATCAAGATTGTCAAAAGAAACTAAAAAAAAAGGAAAATGAAAATAAATTGAAAACGAATCCAAGATTCTTTTTTTTCCTACAATATATTATAAAGATACTTTAATCAAAATAATATATTCAAATTCAAGAGTGTGTTTACACCAACGTTCGAACACCAAACTACGTGTAACAAACAATACAATTATCTAAAAAAAATTTCAATCCAATTATATGCATTTTCTGCTCCATTTCATACTTGACAATCTAATACATACACGAGTCAATTAAACTAATCGTAATTAAATCGAAAACACCAATAACAAACAACAAAACAAAAGTTCGAAATAAAGATAAGAAAAAAAAATGATTCTTAATATCTTTCTCGTTCTTGAGTAATACACACACAAAGACACACCCGTCCTTTTCTTTTCTCCACCCCTATCCATCCACCCTTCTTCGAATCGTTTTTCTTCGTAAGACGAGTCGCGACCTCGTTTGTATAAAAATACTCGGGGAAAAAGATAGGAAAGATCCGAGTAATGTTGGAAATAGTCAAAGTAGTTAGCAAAAGAAAATAAAAAAAAAAGAAGAAGTAGAAGTAGAAGTAGAAGTAGAAGTAGAAAAGAAGGAAACGAAAAGGATTAAAAATATTTTCCTCCTTGAACGACGCCTCCAAATGGGAAGTGATTTTATCGAAGGTATGCTATATCTACCTCTCGACTTACTAGAAAATGAATTATACTGAAGAGAAGAGGGAGTTGCTGGGGCGGGAAAGAGGGGAGTAGTTGAAAAGAAAAGAAAATGAAAAGAGAAAAAAAGTAAAGGAAGAATTAATTTAAAGAAAATCGTCGGATTACCGCTGCCAATGGTCGTGTAACCATTTTCTTTTCTTTTTTCATTTAACGCAACTTCGTTAACTTGTTTGTATTTATTTTGTTGTCAAGTATGAAATGGAGCAAAAAAATGCAGCAATTGAAATTCGCTTTATTTCGTACTTGACCACCATTAAACCTCTTTTATAAACGGTATAACGCATTTTGATCCTTCAATTCGTGTTTTTCGTGGAAAAAGGATTCATTTCGTCGTGGAGTTCGTGAAAGTTCTACGTTGATATTCTTGATAAAGCATGAGTGCTTGCTTCTTTTTTTTTGTTTGTTGTTTTTTATTTTTCATCGAAGGTTTAATAGCTTTTCCTTTCATTCGCGTTAACAAAAAAAAAAAAAAAAGAAAGGGTTCATCGGATTTCTATCGAATCTCTTGTCAGTCGCCTTAATCGTTCAACGAACGATACGCGTCCGGTCTGATTCCGATAACAATACTGGTACCACCTTCTCTCTCTCTCTCTCTCTCTCTCTCTCTCTCTCTCTTTCTCTCTCTCTCGTCATCGATATTTATCCTCTTATCGATCATTTACACATCGATCTTTGTTACATACTTTTATGTATTTTTTTCTTTGATTTAATGTGTGTGTGTGTGTGTGTGTGTTTCGAAAAAATTCTTCATCTGAAGATTATAATTTTAAATGGACTACGCGTTCTCTGGGTTACTAAAAGCAATGAATGAATGAATGAATGAATGAATAAATGAATGAACGAATCGTAACAAACAATGAAATGGAATTTATTTAAACGTAAAATGTAAATCCTGGGAAGTTCTCTCCTCTTTTTTCAGCTTGGTAGACGAAAAATAATACAAAAAATAAAAAATATTGAAGAAAGAGGGAAGAAAGGAAGGAATGACGAGAAAAAAAAAGGAAAGTAATAATAATAATAATAATAATAATAATATTCCTATATACACAAAGTACACCATCCCTTGTTCGAAAAAGCGATGGTAAATCCCTGTCAGTAACGCCGACAGGACTCTGCTCGTAATTTCCTGCCAGATAACGATTTTCCACTTGAATTATGCACTTTTCGATAGACTCTTCCGTAGTGACGCGAATTCGAAATAGAATGGTACCTTTTATCGATCGTTTTCAAAGCATAGTAGTAGTAGTTGTCCTTGCTCGCTCGCTCGCTCGCTCTCGCGACCTTTAACGATTTTAATGAAATTGATTCGTTTATTTGCATATGCAAGCGGGCTAAAATTTCACATAAAAATATATGACGTTTAAGGTACGAAATATTTCACATTGATCCTAGTCATTTGTTATCTTCGTGAAAAATATACTAAAGGATAAAAGTTGAAATTTTATCTATAGTAGAAAATAAAAAAATAAGAAAATATATATGTAGTTGAACATTTTTCAAAATATAATTCACAAAAATTTATTTTAAATATTTTATTACAATAATTATTATTATATACCGTCAAATTTAATAAATCGTTTGAAATTTTATCAGAGATGTGTATACGATTTGAAATAAAATCAGCTTATACTTTTGGTTGGTAATGTATCGGTTACCGTCTAAATTCAAATGTGACGTTACATTTAATGTTAGAAGAATAATTTTCGTATAAATATTCTAGAATGTTGTTTGATATCTTCATACGATATATGCGAAATGCAATCTATATATTATACGTAAATGTATATACTAGTGTAATAATATTTACCCTATCTATATATATACTCTCCAACTTGATGATAGACGAACTAGAGATACGTATATCAAGAGACGTTCAAAGCAAACTGACAGGTGGAATAACAAATTTCTCTATCGAAACATCTATGCGAGTCCTTGTGTGCCATTATACTGAACACATATACCAACATCTCGAAGGAGATCCTTAACGAATGTCTATTATATGCCATATGCGTATAAATACTAATTGATTAGATTGCGATACGATTTGACCTAGATTCAACGTTCTCTTTCTTTTCTTTTTTTTATCTCAACTACGAGATTGCATTACGTTTTCAAAGAAATGTTTAAGAATTGTCTGTTTAATTAAGCAAACGAATGTTTTTATAAAACGTCTGTTTCTTTTCTATTTCAAGGGAAATCGATACTTTTATGATAAACCATACGTTATAGGAGAAGGGGGAAATGTAATAATAATTTTATGTATTATTCATCTTTTTTCTTTTTTTTTTTTGTCGTAAATGACAGATATGGAAAATATTGGATTGATATAATACATATTTTTGAAATGTATTATTATTCTTTTTGTAAAACAATCTCTCTTCATTAATTTTATTTACATTTATTTAAAAGAAAAATTATAAAACGTATGTATATAAAAATATATAAATCGTAGCAATTTACCATTACACGAAATAAAAGAAATGTATATTATTTAATTTCGTAATATGAAAAACGCGTATAGTAAAGCACGTAAAATACTTTGAATGTTTTACTACGATTAATTAAATCCTGAAAACGATATCGCATATTTGTCGAAGCATTCGGTTATCCGTATAAAATATAACGAAGGTTCTTTCTCATACGAACATACAAACATACGAGTATACGAACGAACGAATGAACTAATAGCGACATTGAAAAGAGGAACGTAAAAGAACAGAAGGGAGAGGGAAAAAAATATCAAGAACGATAAATATACGAACGAATAAACGAAATAGTAATATGGGAATGAACGAACAAATATATGTAAAAGAAAAATAAAATAAAATTAAAAAATCTAAAAGACGAGATAAATAACATCGATGTAAATAATTGTTATCCCGTACCTAGGAAATGTTAAAAATGAATTTTTATTTAATATACTCCGGGGTAGAAAAATCAAATATTCAATATTTTTCAATTCTAGGAAATTAAGTCAGGGTTAAATTAAAAAAAAAAGATAAAAATTTTGAAAATTATGATATACGTATAAATTAGATTTACGAGTTGGAAAGGAAGATACTTTTTCTAAAAATAATTTTAAAAAACAAACCGATTAATACGAATAATTCTAATCGGTAAAATAGATACTTGGGGATTTAAGGTAAAATTATTGATAGAATTTTTCTACCTGATTAAATAATTTTTATTTGAACCAATAGTGTACATATATATACAAAAAATAAAATAAAATAAATATATATAAATGACATATATACGTATATATAGGGAGTTCGTAAACTAGCCACCTGTTTCAAGTCCCTTCTGGCGTTGACATGGACAGATCCGCTTATTATAGCAAACAGTCAATCATTCTAGTCCCAGCAGGAGATCGTCTTAACGGGCCGACGAAGCTACTTATGTTCGCATATGTAGAATGTCGAACGGACCACCGGCTGGTTCCACCATCGTTGTCTCGGCTACCATACTGGCTTCCATATACTGGCTTCCATACTAGTTTCTACTCTAACACACACACACACACACTCAGATACACTTACACATACTCTCTGTGGCTGCATGCCTCTCGTGTACGCATCCAAATTAATATCGCAGAGATTAGTGGAAGCGCCGACTAACTAACTGGCTGTCGGCAATCTGGATTACCGCCGTTACAACAGCAAGGTCAACGTTATGGTCTGCTTCGCGATTAATCTCTTCAGAAGTTGGAGAAATTGAAACATTGCTCCGTGTGATCGTACTGCTAGTACTTCCATTCTCATTCTCTTCCTCTACGACCAGCATCACCATCGCCATCGCCATCACCATCACCATCACCATCATCACCACCACCACCATCACCATCACCATCACCACTACCATTACCACCTCCACCTCTTATCCCGTTCTCATCATCCTTTGAATCAAAACGACCGCTTTGATAGGATCAACCTTCCAATATGGTCGGTTTAAATCACCAAAAGGGACACGAGTAACCAGAGTGATGTTACCAGACCAATCCCTCCCCTCCTCATTCTCCTCCCACTTCGATGGATTTATACGAGACGATGTTTTTTTTCTTTTTTTTTTTACTTTTACAAAAACCTGCTCGTTTTTATCCTACCTCCCCTACCCCCACCCCTACCACTAACCTCGCAACTTTCCAACCATGTACAACCCAGTACTTATTAAACGACATCGTTGGATCTATTTTATCTGACAAATTAATAATAAACAAAAAGGATTGAATCGGACTTTTTTTTTTTAGTCCAATTTGTGGAACGGTGATATTCAAAAGGGATATGATTTAAGCTCTGTTATTAATTAAAGAAGATATCGTATTTTATAATACAAAGTTTTCATATTAATTTCTTTCGATATTGGAAAGAACAAAAATGAAAAATGAAACAAAACGATCATGCATTAGAACATGTAGTTTTATTTATTAATAATAATATAATAAAAGATTTTTTAATTGCGAAAAAATTACGATGAAAGAGAGTAGGATTGTGACGTTTCGAAACTGAATATACAAAAGTTATTTTTATTATAGGCAAGATTATAAACAAAAATTTCGTGCGAATAATTAGAAAGGAAAAAGAAAAAAGAAGTTATAAAGATTTGAAGTAGAATTGGGGGTAGGGTGGAAGGAGGGTTTTGAAATAAAACAAGAATGTTAAGAAACAAGGTGTCTCTATGGCTGTTTCTTAGCCAGGATATTATCCCGCCACCCCGTAGGAAGCCATCTTTTACGCACACGGAATATCAATGATGCTGAGCGTTAGGATAAAAGTGTATCGAAATACTCCGAGAGTTCTCTGTGAAATGTGTTTGAAGGGTTCTAGGAAAATGCAACTTTCCTGAGAAAACACGTTGACAGGTATTATCTGTCTCTTTCTATTCTTATATATTATTATTATATAAATATATGTATATAAAATATATATTTCTCTGACTGACTGACTGATTCACTCACTCACTCACTCACTCATTCCTTCTCTAAGGATTATGGTATACTTCTGTGAACGAACTTATGCGCAATATCGCGATAAAAAGATTCATCATAGTAAGAGAAATAAATCGAATGCACAGGAAGAAGTCTCGCAAGTATGACGAATCTGTTGCTGACTTTTCAACATGCAACATATCTTGATTACCTTATTCGTTTTGGTATTTGATTACCTCTGGGTTACCTCGATCTATATTTCTCGACGTGACAAGTACACACACACACACACATATAGAAATATACACACATGGAAAAAAATTGTTACGATTTTTCACGATCTTAAGATTCTGTGATGTACTATGAAAATAAGAAAATAAACAAAATGATAAAGGGTTTACTTTCTAAGCATGCAAGAAAATAATCTCTATGTTAGAAATGGTTTCACGTTTTTCTGTGTCCTTATTCATTTATTTCTTTTCTCTTAATTAATAATCTTTAAATTTATTTTACGAACATAAGAGAGATTGCAATTCTTGACCAAATCGTGTCTATGCACAAAAATGATTTCAAGAATAATCAAAAATATATTTAATTGTATTTAAAATAAAAGATCAGTCTTTGTGGTACCTGGATAACCAAACAGTAGGTCATCAAACTTTATTGACCTAAGCTTCTTTTTTCACCCTAGAACAAATTTATTTCAAATTTTATTCTTTTTGGATTAAACAAAAAAAAAAGAGCAGCATAATATTAAAATAAAAATGAAATAGAAAGCAGCAATCGTTTTAGGTTAAACATATTGCCTTTGTAAAGTTTTTTTACACTTAGCTGGTTGAGAATAATTTCTCTAAGTACACACACACACACATTCAAGAAAACAAATACATAGAAAGAGAGAGGTTGATATCTCGAAGAAAGACGCTCGTTTCTAGTTTGCTCTCACATCGGTTCTCTTTGGCATGCCTTGAAAACACTCGAAATCAGTGTGTGTAAATGTGTGTATATATATATGTGTATGTATGTAGTGTGTGTCAGTCGGTCCCGATTTCGCAGACGGATCTCATCGTCTCGCATGGACGACGAGGTATTCCAAGGATTGGCACGGGATAGCAATCTCGGTTTTATCACGAAAATCTCCTCCTCCTACTCTTTATCGACATACCAAGTACATATATATATATATATATACATATAATACTCTTGTTTTATTTATTTTTTTTTTTTTCTTACTCCAGCAATAGTCTACTTTGAGCTTTTTAGGGGGTGAGAATGTTCTACTTCTTGTCACGCGTATTTTTCCTTTTTCTTCTTCTCTTTTTAAAACAAAGATTTTTATTTCTGGTAAGCAAGAGTTTCAGAGTTTCACTATAAGAAGTAAAAAAATTTTGTGATACCGTTAATAAGACTACTAATTTATTTTTTTAATTTTTCTAATCAAAGATAATTAGGATTTGTGATATATAACGTAAGATAATTGTGAAATTATTTGATAATCGAAAGAAAATATCATTCGTGGAAAATCAAATTCACAAGGAGGAAGGTGATCGTCTCCTGGATTGCGTTGAGATGAAAAAGATCTTTGAGATAATTGAAAATAAAAAATTTCCTTTTTCCGAGATAACGATTAAACGTATGTGACTTTTTTTTGGCAAAATTTTCGATTCGGTGTGAAAATGAAAACTCAAAGACAAAAAAGAAAGAAAGAAACGAAGAAAAATTCGGTTGTCAAACGTAAACGAATATAAGCGTAACCACACCACGATTCGTTCATATAAATTCGCATAGAGAAAGATAGAAGATACAAAGTGAAAGAGAGGGAGGGAAAAGGGAAAAGGGTTGGTTGAGAGAGGGTTATTATTGATCGGAAAGAAGAAAATAAACGAGACCAATTAATGATCCGCACGATCGATGGCGAAACGCGTGTCAACGCGTGAGCCGACATGCAAATTACTATGGGGATGGGGTTGGGTATGTAGATGGGGGGAGAAGGGGAGGAAAAAGAGAGGTTGGTGGTGATACGTCTCGCCGCGAGACGCGGATAATAAGCACGGGAAGTGAATGCCAACGGTATTTATGCAAATTAATGTCGATAATAATGGAACGGGAGGATGATTTTGTATGACAGTGGTTGTTGATGGTGGTGATGGTGTTGGTGGTGGCGGTGGTGGTTGTGATGGTGCCATTAAAAGTATTCCAACCGACGGAGTGTCAAATGAAAAAGAAGAAAAAGAGAATTGGAAGAGGGGAAATATTATCGAATGGATGCTAATTCGTTAAACTCATTTTGATCGTTTCGCGTGATAACATTGAGAGAAAAGAAAAGGAAAAGAAAGAAAGAAAGTAGAAAAAGGAGATAATATCGTTGGAACTTTTTGCTAATAAAACTTTTCCAAAAGTTAACCCCTCTTTTATTTTTATCTTTTTCTTATATATTTCTTTTCTTTTCTTTCTTTTTTATTGTCAAACAAAGTTATAAGAAAGAAAAAGATCTATTTGGGGTAACTCTTTTTTTTTAAATATAATATAATTTTTATTTATTTCTTTTCTTGTAACTATGAAAAGAAGAATATGATAATGTGTTCAAACTAATCTGTAGTACATATTACATATATATTTATATATTGGATTGGTGGAAAGAAAGTGTCGGATTTTTGGCCACAATTCAATAAGAAAACCCGATAATTTTTTTTCTTTTATCTTTATTTCCCGTAAAATAAAATAAAATAAAATAATATAACATAATATATAATATATGATATTAAAGAAAATATTCAAAAGTTAATAACATTGGTAAAGAAAAAATATTGAGAAGAGCATTATCTTGAAAAGATACATTTGTAACATTTAGATAGATCGGTAACGTTGTAGAAGATCTTAGCTTATCTTTGATCGCGAATTAGATACCTTAGAATCAATCCATCTTTGTTCTCCGCTTAATCAGTGAATTCAGGCTGCTTGATCGGTCAAAGCCTAGTCTCCTGACTACAGGCACGTTACTCGCACGTAGGTACGCGCGAATGGACAAACAAGAGAGAGATAGAGAGAGAGAGAGATATTTGTGTGTGTATGTATGTGTATTTGTATGTATGTATGCGTGCACATGATAGCATGCCGCTCGAGAGAACATATAGATCCAAGAACGGTAGGAAGGAGACAGTCGCGAGATTCTCGTTTGCACCTTGCAGCAACGTGGCCGGCATCCACACCGATATCACAGGTCAAATGCCGTGAGCACAACCAGAGCAGATAAGAGACGATATAACTCAAGGCTCTTATCTCGCCTTGTTACCGCGGCTATTTCGCTTGGATGCACCGAGTGCATGTCGTTATCCCTAAGAAAAGCATCCAACTTGTTTAATTAAAGTCCCAACTTTAAATCGACACTATATACTTTAAGTATATAAATAATTATTTTTCTTCATTTTTATAGCATGTTAAATTTGTTTTTTTTTTTTTATTATTATTATTATAATAAACATTTAGTAATTTTTTCGTATTTAAATATAATTTTTATTTATATTTGTATTGATTGATTGATTCACATTAACAAAATAAACAAGAAGATTTTGATATATTTCTATCCAAAAACAATCTGTCTTTATTTATTTTTGACAACTTTCATCTTTCGATTTCGTAATAGTCAGGAGAATCATAATTCACCCGATTCAGCGTTTATAGTTGGCGGACACTTTTGAACGACGAACATCGAACAATTTTAACGACGAAGTGCTTTAGCTGACAATATCAGAGAGACATCGTTGATCTCTTGCTGTGTGGAACTGTCGAAGAAAAAGAGTTAGGTAAAAGAAAAAAAAGAAAAAAAGAAAGAAATTGTTAGAAAAACAAAGACAAATATCTAGAAACTATCGTCGCACGTAGGGGGACAGATAAATGGAGAAAAGGTTTATAGGGTGTAGTGTTGAAAGAAAATAGGTACGTGTTGGACAACGAATTTATGAGCACGATCGACGTTACTATTTCGATAATATCTCAATCGACGTTACCTCGAAAAAGTGTACACCATTTCTGCCGTGTTTCTGAAACATTCTTATCTCGATCACAACCCCGGGAAGCGTCGAAACGTATTTTCACAATTTATGATACAAAAACTGTATCCACTTTTTTTCACTTCAATGTAATTTTTGAAAAAGAACAACACGGTAGGGGGTCTCCTAAATTTTATACGAACATATTGTAAAAGTTAATATAAACAAACGTTGTAATAAGTTTAAAGAGACAGTTAAATGATTAATTGAAAAATTATAATCAACATTATTATACTTATAAGAAAAAAAAAGTTACTCAATTGAGAAATCCGATTAATAAGATTTCTGTCTACAAGGGTTGATATAATAAAATATTTCTTAACATTAACCCCATTGTAGGATTCTCATTTGACGCTATTTAAAAGCATGATTTTATGCGTTATGTTCCCTATTTTTAATTGTTTATGTTTTTTACTTCCATTCGTCTAAGTTTCTAACTAAACATATATAACCGTTATATGAATTAATACAAAAGTCAATATCAGTTAAGTCATAAGATAATTAATGTAATCATAAACGATCAGTGTGTTAAGAAACCTAAGTAGTAGTAACAATAATATGTAACAAATATGGTTATCGCTTAAAGCTTGATAAAATCATCGTTAATTGAACTCATACGGGGAGGCTGGGATTTTGTTTATTACGTGTTATCGTTTGTACACTTGTAAGAGTAGTCTAAGAGAGAGAGTGAGAGAGAGAGAGTTGGTGCAATTATCGCAACGTGGTTCTTCGTTCGTGGAAAACTACATCGTTTATGTTCTGATGTGGATGAGAGAATGAAACGGATAGTAGAATCACTAGGTAGAGAAATGGACAGAGTGAGTTGGCTAGAACAGCAAGCTGAGAGAACAACCATGAGAGAATGAGAGAGAATGAGAGAGAGAGAGAGAGAGAGAGAGAGAGAGAGAGAGTATCGTGTTCAGAAAGGCAACTACTCGGTAGAGTTCCTGGTTTGTGCCAGTATTGGCAACGCCATGCTATTGCCGTTGCTGGCTTCGTTCGTTCATTCGTTCAGTCGTTCGTTGGTTGGTAGGTTCGTTCAGTGTTGGTTGGTGGTACTCTGGCATTGGGTTGGTAAAGGGCGAGAGAGTATACTGCTCGGCTTGCGAGTAACGAGCATTACCTCCGGAGCATGTCCGGGGCTAGATTTCCCCGTGGACTCTAATCACGCATCGGCATCGAGGTATTAGCCGCAGGCCCACGGGATTCTCCGCGTACTCGTCGATCGGCTACCCAACGACGATACGTTTTCCTCATCCTAGTTCGATGCACTATACCAATTATCATACACCTTTTTGCTATTTCCTATTCTCCTGCTTCTACAACTTCAATAACAAACGAACAACTACCTTTCCCTATTTCTTCAACCTTATTTCTTTCCTGATTATGTATCGATGTATTGTTCTATATATATTTTGTTTTGTTTTGTTATTACAATCAAGATTAATTCCAAGGAGGGGTTTATTTTATCGTTCGTGTTTTTCAAACTTCGGTTGATTTTTCTTAAAAATCAATTTCCAATAAAATATCAATAAAAACAAAATAAAGAAAAGTATTATATTATAATAATAAAGAGTAATGAATACTACTAAAGATAAAAACCGAAATACCAGGTGGGTGGGGGGTAATGGTGGTCGAAAAGCCGATAGAAAATTTTCTTCCATTTCTCGCGTTTTGGAAGAAGGACGACTTTATAGATTTCCCAGTGGACTCTAATCACGGATCGGGATCGGGGTGTACTCTAACCGCAAACCCACGGGGGATCTACACGTTGCTAGCACGTGTTCTCTACCAACCTATCGTATATCAACGATAATATCTTTTCGCAAACTTATCGAGCTTACTTAAAACCGTTTCCTCTTACTCTTATTGATGGACACTGATTTTTCGATTTGACAAAAGACAAAATTACCATTATTTTACCTCATATATATATATATATATATAGAGAGAGAGAGAGAGAGAGAGAGAGAAAATCTTTCAAATAAATTAATGCATATCAAAAAAACATAAGATTCTTCAGACCAGTTCAATGATTTGACTCTATCCTATTATTGGAATACGCACGTGCAAGCATCATATTCATTGGTGGAAAATATCGTTCTCTCTCTCTCTCTCTCTCTCTCTCTCTCTCTCTCTCTCTCTCGTTCTCTCGTAGGCAGGTATACTACAACAGATCGGTACTCGTGTTTGTGTCATCGAATTCCCAGCTCTTACGTTACACGCACGAATAATTTCCGTCGTTGAAACGAACGACGCGATGGAATTTTGCACAATGGATGCATCGACTACGACTATGACTACGACTACGACTACGACTACGACTACGACTACAACTACGACTACGACGACTACGACAAACTCCTCTCCCTTCCTCTTACGTACGTCTTCTCGATTTCCTCGTCTTCGTTCTTTCGCACATATACATTCATATAAACACTCACACACTTTCTCTCTCTCTCTCTCTCTTTCTATTTCTATTCTCCTCTTCCATTCGCTTGACGTCACTCGAAACGTTTCTCGACGTGCTGCCTCCCGTGAAATCATATGTATAGGTGTAATACGTACGTGTAAGCGCGAGCAATGCATAATTCGCGCCGCGAACGACGGGCGTTTCATGCGTCGAGTGTCGCGCAAGTATAATCCGGAGTCCAATTAGCGATAATTACGACGTGAATTGGGAATCCCTAATGGCGACGAGGCCCTGCAGGCCAGCATTCCCCAACGTTTCGTTTCGTTTAGTTTAGTTTCTCGCTCGTTCGTTCGTTCGTTCATTCGTTCGTTCATTCATTCGTTCTTTCGTTCATTCATTTGTTCAACCAGACCAGCTCATTCGTCATCACGATTTTTCAAAATGACATCAACCATCCTAGCACGAGATTATATTCGGCTAACGTACGATTCATTGTTTGCCGTTGCAAAACCATTTTCGATGAAACATTATTATTTAACAAGTACCTGAGAATAATTCGACATTATTTCCCATGTGTAATTAGAACATACGAGATACGATTGATTGGTTAATTATTTCACATTTATTTAACATTGATTTTTATTTTTATTTTCATAACATACAGAAAGTATCGTTATATTATTATAATACATCAAGGAAAGGTTTGCATTCCGCAAGAAACTCAAAAATATCAAATAGGATTTAAAAATTTTATTTAAATTTTTCTAATCTATCATGATTAAAATATGCAAATAATTTATCCTACTTTTTCATACTTCATTTTAAGTTCTTTAGTAACTTACAGTTATCTGATAACTTTTATGACTTTAATCGTTATGATTCTCTCATCCTTTGAAAATGTTTACCACGAATTACGACGTTCTTTACTAAAGTATTAGAAATGAATCAGTATATTAACACATGATAGAGATGAAAAAACATTATTTCAAGGATTAACAACGTTTAATCTTTCATAATCAACTTCTCTCTCTCTTTCTTTCTCTCTCTCTCTCTCTCTCTCTCTCTGACGCGCTTATAGAAATTAGAGAATTCAACAATGTTCCACGAAATTGATTTTCGCTTTGTTCGCGATTCCCAGATTGCCGAAAGCTTTCCTACGAAGTAACCGTACGTCACGAGGTAGTCCGTATTATTAGTGTTTGTGTTGGTGTATGTGTTGGTGTAAGTGTTGGTGTAAGTGTTGGTAGAGAGTGGGCAATAGGTAATAGTTGGGAGTCAGAAAATACTGGGCAAAGCCCATACGAGAAAATTACGCTGTCGTCGTGGCACGACGTGCTTTCTCTCTCTCTCTCTCTCTCTACACTAAACTAGTGCTATTCAAACTGTATGTGGGAGAAACTCATGGGAATACTGCTCCGCACACTGTTACCCGAGGTTAATAATTCGCTTATTAATAATTGATCCCAATTTGCATATAATTACAGTTCCGTAATTATGAAATTGTACAAGCATTATGAAATCGTATCATTGTTATTGTAATAGAACGTTTTCACCTTCTAAAACTAAAATTCAATTTAACAATCTTCGATGCGCGCTGGTAATATGTTTAAACGTCAAAGACCACGTCATAGTTGTCGTTGAGACTTGTACAACATTATTATTATTATTAATACACGTCTGCAGGGAATATAAACCCGGTCTAATCCGTTTTATCCTACATGAGTTAAAAACCTTTTCAAGACAAAGCAAACGTTCCGAACTTATTTTCAGCTATCAACTTTAAACGTTTATAGTCATTGTAGTAACACGTTAAAGTTAATCACTAGGAAACAAATAATAGTTACCAGATTGCGGTAGGTTAAGTTTTCGTGTTTAGATCCAAAGATAAAACAGAGAAAGGAAAAAAATAAAGGGGAAAAAAGGTTAGACGTGTTCTAATCGCGTTACGGTGACTACTAGTTCAACACCCGAATGACTATCGTGATATCTTCCTTGTGATCTTCGCTTACGTGGCGATCATCAGTCAAGGGAAAGGGATGATGGAAGGTGGTTAAAAGGGGAAGGAGTTGGGTACTAGCAGCCGTAGTAGTAGCAGCGTTGGCACCTCGACGAATAGGGTCATTTGTAGACACGAGTATTCCAGACGGCTGTTAGGCGAACGGCCAAGCAGCAGCGGCACCAGCAACCGATGGCGAAGGGAAAGTTCGTTCGATGTGATTTAAGGGTCTATCGGGTGTGATGATGCCCTTAAGATTAGTTACTCGCTAGATCATAATTTTACCCGAGCCCTCTCCCCCTCTAGCCCCTCTAGCCCCTCTACCCCCCCAGGTTCTCATAAATTTTCACAAATTTGTTCTACGTCAATTTCCTACCCTACGAATAATCATCGCATTTTACACTGACCTTATAGAACCTTTATTATTAATTCTTTTTATTATTTCTTTTTTAATCCTCGAAGTAATCAGACTTTTAGAAGAAAAAATAAGAAAAAAGAAGTTTGCTTGTTCAAGAAATTTGATCGATTAAACAACACCTAACTTGTGTTTCATTGAAAACAACTAAAGGAAACGTCGATGATAAACCTTTTCTAAGCTCTTACGTAAGCTCGAATATAATGGATTATTAAAGTTACGAAATGTAAACTGAGAAAGTTAAACGATATTGTTTAAAAGATGTATTAATCTTTCTCTGTGATACGTCTATTGGTGTTAGGGTTAGGTTTTAGTCACGTTCACTCGCGAAACAAGAAATACCGATAAGTTACTTTCCTATGGGTATACTTTTGTACCGTTTTGATAAAGTATTATAGTACATCCCTAAAATCAAACACAACCAGATCGTATATTACCGATCGCAATTACCGATATTCGTCCTGAGATCGTACCCTACGTCGTTAAATGCGATATTGAATATTGCCATATTGCGTTATCGTTCAAAACAAGGAAGGTATGCATGGTGTACACATTCTCTCGTCCTCCTACCTTAATTGCAAACCTTGCCGATGCTTCTATTAAACGTAATCACGTTATAGCACCCCTTTAGATGAAGATTAGTGTTTCATTACAATATCATTATAACGTTCTTCCTGCTTACCTTAAATAGGATTATTAACGCGTCGTTTATGCCAACAATAATGTGCAGTGTTAGAGTCCATTTTAACTCAAATTAATAATATTTCCTTTTTCTTAAGTAAATCACAAATTGTAATGAAATATAAAAACCAAAAAATAATTGGGTCTTACGTACGGTCTAATTGAATTTATTTTTTTTAATATTTTTATTTATACCCCTTTTTAAAATATACGATAAACTAAGTTTAAATATTAAACGAAATAAAAAAAGAAATCTCAAATGATTTTTTTTTTCGTAAACACGCAAACACGCGCACAGATACACACGCATGTACCCACACGCATAGAACGGTAATTCAGCGATTCGTGGGAATCGTAAGTTTCAACTGGGAATTCCAAAGTTCGTTGTTGGATAGGGAAAAAGAGAAGAAGAGAGAGAGAGAGAAAGAGAGAGAATGAATGAGAGAATGAGATGAAGAACAAACATATTGCTTAAGCTTCATGGACTTTCGCGAAAGCATTGTGGGGATTACTCGGAATGAGAGAATAGTTATGCAGGTAAAACAACTCATTCGTAAACTAAGGGCCTCTGTAATACCAACGTGCACGCGCCTATACACACACGCATACACAGACACGTTCGTGTGCATCTTTTACCATTTCCATTCGCGTGTCTAATGAGAGTAAAAGAGAGGAAAAGAGAGAGAAAGAGTCAGAATTAGTCGAGGATATAGGAGAAAAAGTATAAAAGGTAGATAGACCGAACGGTGAATCGAACTTTTGGCAATTCGTAACTAACAATCAACCGGTCGAATTAGTTTCCTGGTTCCAAGATCCAAGTACCTGTAAAAGGGACGACTGAATAGGTTCAATGACTTTTCCTTCGAACTATTACTTTTACCTAATTTTTTTTTTATTCCACTTCTTCATCTAAAAAAAAAACTCCTTGGTGTTAAAAACTGTCCTCTCATCTTTGGTTCAGATTTTTATTCACAGTGGGAGAATATTTCGTTAATCCACTTGAAAATGTGGGAAATTATTCAGTCACGTACAATTTAATATTTTATTTCTAATTTTATCATTCAATTGGCAATTATAAATTGTAATTAATTTTTGTGTTAATTAAATTAACACAAATAACCATCACTTTTTCAACATGAAAAAAACATTCTCTGTCAAACTAAAGTTTTGTTCTTTTTCTCTCCTTTGTAAATTTATTTGCCTCTAAGTGTTGATGTATCCAATTATTGAAAAAGGTTTGTAATGTTCATCGTTATCATCTCGCGTATTTCGAAATAATAAATTCAATGTTTATTATGATAAAATCATTGATTGATTTTATTTTTTTTGTTCAGGATGCTGCTTTGTTACATTCTACACGAGAAAGGCGGCTTTGGATGCACAGAATGCTTTACACAACGTAAAGACTTTCAACGGGGTAAGTTACACACACATGCACATATTCAGACACTTTGGTATATCTCATTCTCTCCTGAGGGATTATTACATTATATAATTCATTCGGACGTAACAGGATCATACGTAATTCGTTTAATGGTCCGTTAGCCGTATGATTGTTCAATATTACCAACATATAGAAGCTAATCAAATAATTGATTGTTACGGTCTTGTGTGTTGGCTAGTCGTTAATTAATTATAATGATTCGACTCGGTACCTTGAAAAATTCAATTCTCTTTTTCTGCTACAGCTGTTAATGAAAAAAGACAAAAAAAAACATATCCCACGTGAATACGTATATACCGGGTGGAACATTTGAAACGATACCACTTTGCATAACTCGGTTGGTATTTGTGATAAAAAAAAAAAACAGAACAAAATGTGTGTTCAACGAAACTCGTTTAATTTTCGTGGCTAACAACGTAACCTCGTGTTAATGGTTTTTCTTTTTTCTTAAATGACCACGTAGAAGAAATACGCCATAAGATTATAATTGTAATTTTTATTTCAAATGAAATAATTGATTTTTCTATCCAGTATCTACAAAAAGACGTTTTAAGACGCGTACATTGAATTGAATTACGCTGAGGATTTTATTTTATATTTTTTTTTATTTACAATAAAATATAAAAGATGGTAAAACACGGTAATAATGTAACACGTACATACAACTATGGAATTACATTGTAACCTTTTTTTCTCACTCGTACGTCACGCTGTAGTTAATACAAATTTTAAAACTCTTGCACGTTGGAAACTGTTTTCAGAAGAAAGTATCACGCTTTTAGAGATTATAAAAAATTATAAACATTTTATAATAATAATAATAATAATGATAATAATAATAATAATACATTGAAGTTCCTACAAACTGTTGATTTCTTTTATTCATTTATTTACGAAATTTTCAATTATATTTTTATATTTAAAAAAAAAATATTATTTTTTTTTATTTATTTCAAATTTGAAGCACTCTCACCCGGTATATTAATGTAAATGTAGAATGATAGAAATACTCAGCCATTGGTTCTCTCCAAATGTTTCCCTCCATCCCTCCTTCCCTTACACCACCCCATTCCAAAATTCGAACGATATACAGATGTTCTGTAATAGTAGGAACGTTGGTTGTAGGGAGGGAAAGGGTTGAGTTCGACGATGAGAGTCCGGTGATGTTATCCTCGTTCGATTCGGATCAATGCGGCAAACTCAACGGCTAAGCCGAACGAATGTTTACGCGGACAATTATCCCAGTACCGATGATGATTCGCTCGATCGAGTATTGACCGAGTAATGAATATTAATACGGTTGATCGTTCGAATAAATTATTCAAATCGTAGCCGAGGTCTACGACCGATCGATGTCCTTCGACCAATCGCCGATGCAATCGGGGATCCTCCGTTTGCTTCGTCGAAAACCCTCGTTTCCGTTTCTACCATTTCTCTACGACCAATGGGCCTCTCCCCCCTCCTCTCCCCCCATTAATTCCTTTTCCTGTTGTCCTCACCTACGACCCCAACCCCGACCCCTTAGTCGATATCGCACAGTGTAAATATATCGATCACGTAATTTTTTTCAAGCATGTTTCTCAGGTAATCTATCGATTCTTCATTTTATTATCCTTTTTTTATTTTTATTTTTTTATTTCTTTTTTATTTTACTTTCTTGCCTCGCAAACCACAAACGGATGACGATTTATACTTTTATTTGATTTAATTGCAACTTGACAATTTTTTTTTTATATTATATTACTTTATTTTATTTCATTGTGCGGGATTAAGCTCATTAATACAAAAATATAAAATACAATTATTAGAAATCAGGGTTACGTCAGTAGATTTGTAATTAAGGGGGGTTCGGATAGTTAACTAAAAGAATTTTATTATAACATTAGCTAATTTTATATAATTTCATCTCTGACTATAGACATTCTTAAATCTTTGTAAATTTTATTCATTTGTTAAATACCAAGAGGCATTGCAAATATTCCGCAAAGGTTTTTCATTGAAATCTTTGAAGAATTTCGGATATTTTGAGTTTTACTAGCAGTTATCTATAATTGAACTGACAATATGTATTACAATTTATTATACTATTGTATCGTACCTGTGAGAAAGGGAATGTATTCAAATTTTATTCAATGAATATTTGAACAATTTAAATAGCATTGTGCAAATTTCAATATAAATAGATTGTTTTTTAATTTGATTTATTTAAAATTCCTTTTTTTTTTAAATCGGAGTATAGTAAACGATCAATATAACCGAGTAGAACAAATGTATTATTTACAAAAAAGTAATTACAGGTAACTTTCTAGGCAATTACGAAATGGCAATTAGGAACATTTAGCCATGTGGGACACACAAAATCACCCCACATTCACTTCTGTGTCTTTCTTCTAACATTTATAGCGCTCTGAACTTAAGGAGAATAATTATTATCGTTCGTAAGAAGGAGCAATCTCGAATATTAATCTATTCATGATTTTGCAATGTTTAAAAAAAGAAAAAAAAAAGTAACTATGCATTATTTGTTTTAATTCACATATAATTATTGTATATTATTATTATTATTATTATTATTATTATTATTATTCAGATATAATATTAAATATTATATTCATATACAATATATTATATACATACGTATTGACGTTTCCAGTTTTTGAATGTTACCTTTTCATTAACAAATCAAATTTATTCATAATTGAACGATAATAATAATAAAAAAAAAAACTATGTATTAACCTATCGAGTAGTACTTGCAATGAGTAAAGAAGAAGTTGCTACGTTAGACGTTAGACGGCGCCACGAACTTTACTCCTTTCATTCATTCATAAGATCTCTCGTACGTTCATTCTATCGTATCCACGTTTCTACTTTGCGACAGCATATAAAAGTTAAAGACAAAAAATAAAATAAAATAAATAAGTAAATAAATATTAGCTGGACCGGAAAGTAATGTCATTATCAATTATTCGTGTGACACGACTCAGTAGTATATACTCTCTGATTAATTGATAAATGATAAACTAATATCGATATACCTCCAGAAACGACATTACTTTTTGGTCCACCTATTAAAAGAAGAAAAAAATATTACACGAGACGATGATACATATATACGTCAGGATTTATCCTGGTCCAGATTTCTTTTTAATTTACCTTTCTTATATATCTTGGATTTATACTTCGTAAATTGAATTGATCATGCGAGAAGGAACAAGGGGTCTCTCGAGGATTCTTCCCTTTCCCATATCCAACCCCACTACCATCATATATATATCGATACATCAATATATATATTTCTCTCCCTTCTATCTATTTAAACAGACCATTTTCTCAATAAATGATTAATTAAATTAATCGACGTACTATATTCGATTGGCGATAACGAAGGATATAACTTTATTCGTTGAATACACATATTCTGTGGAATAGGTTTGAACAACGATATTATAATCGTTAGTCGGAATATGAAAGACAAACATAACCATAATACAATTTCACGAGTATTATATACACAATTCATACATAAATGCATGCGCGGGATGTATACATAGATTCGTTTCACGATGCATTCATAGATACACGTTAGAGTTTATATACATATTAGATGTAGTAAAAACAGTCCATTATTTTAAGCTTTAAATAAACATAAAAATTAAACGTACAAATCCATTATTTTTACATTTATTTCAAGCTAAAAATGATGGATTATCTTTTATTACAACTAATGTATATACTCGTTCCAAAGTCGAGTATTTCGTTCCCTTTTCTATCTTTCATTCGTTTTTTTTTGTTTTCTATCAGGCTAATTACGAATAAGCTAACTAGTAGAGAAAGTAGCTTAGACTAAACCCACTCTAGGGTGTCATTCACTAAAAGTGGAGAAAAAAAAGAGAAAAGAAAAGGGGGGAGGTCGCGTGGCATGAAAAAAGATACCCAATAGCGACGTGTCGTGATAAAGACTGGTATTACGCGTGTTAGTTAATTAAGACGAACTAAACGAAACTACTTTAACCGTCATCGTTAGGGGGTTCCGATTGAGCGTGTACAGTTAAAGAGAGAGAGAGAGAGAAATAGAGAAAGGTATATATCTCGAGACATGGATGATTGTGAGAGAGTAGAATACTCGAGCGATAAATATAAAAACAAAACAAAAACTAAAAAAATACGAGAGAGAGAGAAGATTGGTGGGAGGGATAGAAAAGAAAGAAATAAGTGAATCGCGGAACGACATTTTCGCAAATGAAAAGGGTTGACTGAGTATAAGTGGGTGACTGAAAGGAACACAAGTCATGGGAGTACTGGAAGAGTATAGTTGCTGTAGTTGGAAGAAGAAGAAGAAGAAGAAGGAAGAAGAAGAGATGGTTGGGGGTAGGAATACGTTCTGGAGGGGTTGGAGAGCTCCGAGTGAAGGAGAAGGAAGGAGGAGTTGGGGTGGCAAAGAAGAGGGGGCGGCTTGTGCATTCGAAGGAGTTTAGCTTTTCTCGTATCAGATTTCGTTTCCACGAGTGGCGTCGAGTCGAGAGGTTTGTGTTGGCTCAGAGAAATGAGTCGAGTGCTCTGGGGAACCCTCACACTGCACTCTCTTTTTCTCTCTCTCTCTATCGTACACTCGCTCTTACACACAAACAAACAAATAAACACACACACATATATATACAATCTAATGCGAGCGTGCTCTCCATCCAGTTCTAGTGGCATATCCACCCACTGTCTTCCCTCTAAGGGATCAACCAACCAACCAACCAACCCACCCCCTCATCCACCCACTCACCCACCCACTCGCTTCCAATCCTACCCTACTAACAAAATTTATTTTACGTGTAACACGGTACACACCGACACAACCAATCTTGACTAACCTCTTGTATATTATTTTACCAATGGTAACGTAAGTATTTTCATTGGACTTGTAGAAAATTGTAGATACACCCGATCTAGAAATATAAATGATAGATTTGAAAATGGTATTAATTCCTTGACATTAATTTTGACACACTCCAGACGTAGTTTGTTATCATTGATGCGTACGATTAATTTACGACTGTCCGCAGGAATCGATCGATCAAACTCCTACATTTTCGACACTATCACACTTCGAGTATTACGTTAACACCTTTAACGATCAATCCAAACGAATAAAATCTATACATATATATCTATTTATGTGTGTGTATGTGTGTGTTTGTGTTCTATCGTACGTAGATGGTGCAATTCGAGGATAGAGTAGAAGCCACGTATAAAAATGGAATAAGGGAGTGAGAGAGAGTGAGAAAGAGAGAATGAGAATGAGAATGAATAAGGGGTGGTGGAAAGAGAAAAGAGGGGTGGCTTGGCTGGCTCGCGGCCACGAAATTGATGGAAAACCGTGGCGAATTAACAAGCTGGCATACCGTACTCGCAACAGTGCGTAATATTATTACGGTACGGCGGAACAAGAGGTATTGGAACTGAGGCGAGCGTAACTGGAAAATGAAACCGATATATGGCCGATGGCGCGTTGATATGGTCCGGGACGAGAAGGGGGGAAGAGAAGGAGAATGGGGGTTGTAAGGGACGAAGAGCATGGAAAGAGATGGTGGAAGAGGTCGATGCTCAAATGGGAAGTGCGCATCGTTCTATCTATCTCTTTCTCTCTCTCTCATTTATTCGCACTATCTGTTTCTGTTTCGCTCATGGTACAGGCTCCGGCCAGTGGGAAACCTTAAAATATTCAGGATAATGTTCGTATCGGTTGCTCACTACACACATACGCGCACACGCACACACTCATAGAAGTGCCCACGATCGATATCGATGGTATCACCGATGAATTTCGAACTACAACACTCTGAAAACCACCACCACCACCACCCCACCCAGGTTTCCTGGATAAAATTTAATAAGCAGTTATGGTCCACATAATAATCATACGTCATACCCTAGCTCGTATATTATGCGGCATCTCGTATACACGCGTTCAGTTATTGTAGTATTATATATATATATGTATATATGCGAAACACACACACACACGCACGCTATTTATGAACTTTAACTATACACATCTTTACCTATCTACCTATAGTCACGTTATCATCCTGCAATAACCCAATGAATCACACTGTCACATTTCGCAACACGATCATGACAATCGATATATCTTTTGTATGCGTATCGTTACCACCTTCTCCTCCCTTCTCTCCCCCTCATCCACCAATACGAATGATACCAGTGGTGGAAGTGGTGTTACACCGTCTCTCTGCAGAAAATTCTAACGCAGCTGAAGCTTATTATTTTACGTCCAAGCAACTACCGTTTGTATATCTTCTTTTTTTGCTTTTCATTCGACGGGTATAAAGAAAAGAATGAAAAAAAAAAGAAAAAAGGAAAGTGGTAGCTTCAACACGCGATAAAATTGAAATTCTCCCGAGTATTCTTCTCTCTCTCTTTCTCTCTCTTCCCCTCTCTCGTACTTTATTTCCTGCTAACTTTATATTTTAATTACTTCGTTATTGTTCTGTGGATTTTAAGAGGGTCAAACTTTTTTCTTCTCCCCCCCCCCCCCCCATTCCTCCCCACCTTTCCCCTTTTTATTCTTTTTTCTTTTTATTTTTTCCTTCGCACAAGGTAAATCGAGATAAAATAATAAGCTTTAAAGGAGCAAGGAGAAAAAATGTAAATTATTGACAAATAAATGAAACAAAAAAATGTGTCGATTAGGAGAATGTGTTTGAAAGTGTGTGTTGAAATTGTTCATTCTTTGCTATGTAACATAATTGTTAAATATCATTTTAAGCATAGTACGAATAGAGTGATCTACAATGTACAGTAATTTCAAATATTTGATATTATATATTGTATATACATATATAGATATACTATACTTCGTGTATAGTTTGTATATGTATAGGAAGTGCTGATACACGACTGTACACTAAATACCAAAATTGATAACGAGTTGTAATTCGTGTGCAACGTTTACTCGTCCACTCAGCAATTCGCCGTGTGTGCTTTTAAGTGCGGTTTTGATGCTTCAGCGGACACCGAGCGTGTAGGAATATTGTCCGTTCTACTCGAGTTGAAAATGATAGTAGTCGAGGACACGATGTTCCTATACGTCGATTTCGATGTCTAATTTACTTTTGTTAGTTAATAGAAACACACAGAGATGATATCGTTTTAAAACGTATTTTACATTTAATCGTATACGTAGATAAACAATTTATATTAAGTTGGAAACTACACACTATGAAACGAGCGTTGAATAATACATCCCCCTTCATTTGACAATACGAAAAGGTATTATTTGTTATGTGATATATCGAAGAAAAGTATCTCTACCGTGTGGAATAGAAAAAAAAAACAGAAGAGTGCGTGGCAGGGGTGGGAAAGTTGTTTAGTGTATAGAGAAAGAGAAAGATGGGAAAGAGGTTGCAACGAAAACTGTATAGTGTGCAATATTTCCAGATACGCACGTCACCGAAGTTGTAAGGAGTCTGACGCGTAACTTCTATTTCCGTTGCCAAGTTAAATCCGATACATCGATATTCTATTTCCGTGCAATCTCTTTCGCGAAATATACAGATGTATATATATATATGTGTATATATATATATACACCATTCGTTCGAATTACTTTTACGGTAATACATAGTTACCAAGCGAATAGTTACGTATGGGGTGGGTGGGTAGAGAAAGTATGGGTGGTGAGGGTGGAGGAAACAGGGGAAGAATTCGAAAGGAGGTTGATGTACGAACGAATAATAAATGGGAATGATGAAAGTCGAGATCGATGTCAAAAGAAATAATCCAACATCTTGTTCTTCTTTTGTTCATTCAATAGGAATTGAGAGTACACCTACTTAACAACTATTTTTCACTGCTAATGAGATTTAGGGTGAATGGCATAGGAGATGACAATAATCGTAAGAGAGAAAGAGAGAAAAAAGGACTTCGCTTCGTTAATTTGATTCGTCAAATTCTCGTTACCCTTAACCTCCTTTTTAATCCTATCAAAAGAAACTAAATGTAAAATACGAAGTGATACAAACCTAACAAGAAGATTGTACTTTAGTTTTACACGCGAAGAGTAATAATACGCGTAACGACCTATTTTATATGACTCGTTGTGCAAAAGTTACAATCATCGAAAAGATAGAATTGTTAAAAGTAATCTAAATGATTGCAAAAATAAAAAAAATATATAAAAATATAAAACTGCGAATTTCTATTTCTCTCATTTATCTTTAGCTAATTAATTATTATGATGAATAATAGAAATAATAAATAAACTACGTGTTTTTTTTATACAACCTATGCAATGTGATAAGATAAGAAGAAAAATAATATATATATATATATATATATATGTATATATGAAGAAAATAGATAAAGCAAATATTTATCGGTTGGTGTTAAATCTTTACAACATTCTAAATACCCCTTCCAACTATCAAAGAGATTCTAATCCGCGTTTAACGAAGAACAGGTTTAGTTTGAGGAACTATTTGTAAACGTACGAATCATCGATTCTCACTTTTCGCTCAGGCTCGTTCTAATTCAATCAACCGGTCTTAGTTTAAACCGAACATTTACATAGGATCTTTTCAGCTTGTTAACTCTATCTCTTGTATCTATTTTCTGTCTAGAGTAACTATGGCAGTTGGTCGTTCGTTCGTTCATTCGTTCGTTCATTCGTTCCTTCGTTCGTTCGTTCGCATCGAGCGTACTCGAAAGGCCATCCAAAAAGACGGAACGGATCACGTTGAAGATCCGAAAATAAATCACGTCTCTTCGTCAAACGCATCAACCAAGTTGTGAATCATTCTCTTTCAATTCTTCTTCTTCTACTTCTACTTCTACTTCTACTTCTTTAGTTGTTTCTTCAGTTCAAATAAAAAGACTCAACCAAGTTAACACCAAACGTTCGACCTACATTTGTATGGTTAGTTAATAATCCATTATATAAAAAAACGCAAACATATAAAATCTTATCCTATTATATTTCTATAATAACGTAAAAAATTTATTATTTAAAAAACAAAAACATGCTTGAAACTTTAAGAATAATACGAAATTATTTTATATCGCTGAAACCATCTTCATCCAACGTTTTATCTCGTAAAGAAAGTTTCGTTTAAACTCGAAGACTTTACCCAACAAGTTTCCGGTAGAATCGTGTGGCTAATAACTTAAAAAAAAAAAAAGAAAATACAAATAATAATAAAAAAAATAGTTGGAGAGGAAAAAGAAGAAGAAGAAGAAAGAGAAGGAAAAGTGGTATGGGAAAACGAAAGAAGAATTCGATTTGCGGCTCTCTCGGCAACTGCAACGGCAACTGCAACTGCAATGGCAACGGCTCGATTATCGCGAACGTCGGCCGCGTTCATGGCCGCGTTCATGGCCGCGAGCGAAATTGCGTTCCATTCCTCACTAACTTTTTCAATTTGTCGTGAGTCGGGCAACTAATTACCGGCCGAAACGACTTTTGCCTCGACTACTACTACGACTACTACGACTACAACCAGGGGAAAGCAAGTATACCAAAAGCTATGTCAGCTTTTCGAAAGCTCAAACGATTCGGGACATCTGCTGGGTTACATACATTTACCTTAACTCAAAGCTGGACCACCTTCCACTTTCCTCCTCTTCCTCCTGCAAGAATAAGACGAACAACAAACAAATCACTTTTTCTTTTTATTTCCAATTCATTTACCAATGAAATAAATTTCTTTTGGAATTTTCTTAGAATTAAATAAAATAAAAAGAAATTTAATTTATTTTATTATTTAAAATCAATACAAATTCGCATATTCGCGTAAGATTAAAAGAAAATAATATATCCATCGACGAATTAAATTCCATAAGAATTTTTGAATGATCGAAAAATCATTGATACCAGAAAAAGAAAAAGAAAACAGAAGATTTACATCTATCCTCGTATCTTATCGTACGTATGTATTTTTCCAAAAACTCATTAATTCCCATAATAGCTTGCGATGTTCGTTATATCATAAACCGACATAATGAAACAATAATGAACACTTGAAACTACTGGCAAAACGTATTAACTTGCTTGAAAATTATTTACGAGCCCGTTTTCCTCCCTTTAATTTCATAATCGAGCTTATTCGTAGATTGAAACGACTACTACGCGAAACACAACACACGTAACACGAGCAACACCGATGCCGTAGTTTTGATCGATGGATCGATCGATCGATCGATCGATTTTCAAGAACAATTTTGATAAACCGTTTCACCGCATCGACCATTCACTTTCCCCCTTTCTCCTATCCCCCGGTTAGTTCCTGAATATTCTCCGGACGAAAGTATTCGAAAAATTCTCATTAAATCTGTCCATTTTTGCTGCGTACATTATAGTTTACGATACAGCAAATCTATTAAAACGCGTTACCAGCTCGAAACTTATTTTACATAGTTCAGTATAGTTAACTCGATAATGGACGACGAGCTCCGGCTGTTTCAGGATTACTGAATATTTTATAGGCTACTCCGAAAATGTAATATAAAGTTAGGATGATATACTACAAGCTAGAAAAAAGAAAAAAAGGGAAACGTAAAAAGCTCGTTGGTGGTAGAAGAAATAAATAAAAAATGGAAAAATAAAGTTTCATGTTTCTCGTTCGCATTCTTTTTCTTCTTCTTCTTCTTTTATTTACATAAAAAAAATAATTTAATTTTGCATTGATCGTGGAGACAATGTATTTTATATCTTAACAACATCGTCACCGACAATAATACCACTTATTACTATTAAAAAAGTACTTTTAATTAACGTCATTTAAATAACAAAAATATTTCTTCAAATATATAAATTAAATAATGAAATGAAAAAATGTAATAAAGGTGAGAATAAATATGGAAATGATGTTGATACAAAATGGAACGTTTAGGGGATGATCTCTGAAAATTTGATGATCTTGCAGAGACATTAAATGAGAAAGAAAGAAAGAAAGAATGAGAGAGTGAAAGAGAGAGAAATAACAAGCAAAGGAGAGGGCGTGTTGCCAAGTGCAGTTTCGCAAACTGCATTCTTCAAATCGAATTCCATTTCCCTGACAAATGTGCCGCACCGACTAAACCACCTCCGGGTTGTTGGGTGGGTGGTTGTCTTTCTCGAATAGTCAACTAACTGAATGATAAACCCAGTTCGAACAGTTTGCGACTAATCGAATTTTTGTATTTTATTTGTTTTACATATTACATATATATTGGTGTGCAATTATTTACCACACATCATCTTGTTCATCATAATTAAAAGAACAAAATCAATATTTATTAAAATAATTTTAAAAACATAATTAAACAGAAATGTACGTTTCAGTACAGTATGTATGTATGTATATATAAATAGTAATACATAAATAGTAGAAGTATGCTTATATATGTGTCCGTATGTGTGTGT